>OX418227.1:29763007-29962231 GCA_948455865.1 Conomelus anceps | reverse complement strand
ATTAAAATCAAAAATAAACTTGGCTAATGTAAGATCTGAACCTCTGATCAATACAAAAAAGTAGAACCTAAATCAAATGGGGAAAAAATAAATAGAAATGGTCAAACAAAAACGTATAGTCAGGTTTTGCAAACAGCAACCAAAACTAAAGTAAGGGCAAATAACGATAGGAAAGGTAGAGTACTGCTCTTGACATCCAGTCATGGACGAGACTGTAGTGACCTACTAAATAAAAGATTAAAAAATAAGTATGAAGTTCAGAGCTTTTTCAAACCAAGTGCCCCTATAAACGCTATCGTAGAGTCAGCACAGGAACAAACTAAAGATTTTGGAAAAAACGATTTTCTAATAGTACTGGGTGGCTCAAACAATATAAATGAACCTAATCTAAAACATCTTCCTGAAATAAATGAAAAAATTAAAGAGATTGTGCCACTCAGCCAAAAAACTAATGTAATAATAAGTACAATTCCGTATAGGTTTGATAGGCCAGAGCTAAATGAAACCATTAAGTCAACAAATAAATCAATTCATAATACAATCAACAGCCTAAAAAATAAGAATTCTAAGCAGTTGGGGATTTGTTTTCTAAATGAAAGGCTGAAAAAACAAAACTTCACTAATCATGGTCTACATCTAAATCAATCTGGCAAAGTAATATTTTGTAATAGGCTGGCAGAGCTGATTGAAAGTCGTTTGCAATCTACTGTCAATAATTCTCCTAAACAATCATCTAACGAACCTTTTTTAGTAAAGTGGCTCAAAACCGGGAAGGGAAACTAGTTTCAGATGATAAATTCATATCTTCAATTGTATTAAAAGACGTTAATCGATCAAAAAATCAGGATAGCATTAGTGGAAGGAACTCTTGTAGCAATCTGATAGGCTCTCAAGATTCTAAGAGATTAAGTAAATCTACTTCAATATGCAAAAGCAACGATAAAGTAATAAGGGATGATAGGGAAGTACCGGTACTCACTGTGTTCCATCAGAATATTCAATACATTCGTAACAAAATAGATAGAATCGAAGTATTTTTTAAAGAAGAGGCTCCTGATATAGCTATTTTCACAGAGCATGGTTTAAAAGAAGATGAATTGTCACAACTTAATATTCCAAACTATTCATTGAAAACGTCGTATTGCAGGACATCTCATCGAAGTGGGGGAGTAGCTATCTTCACTAAAAATGCTAAGAATATGCAAACATTTAATTTAGAATATGTAGAGAAATTTGCTGTGGAAATGGATTTAGAAGTTACTGGTTTGAGAGTAAAAATCGACAATAATTTCGAAGTAGCGGTGTTAGGTATTTACAGGTCACCAAATGGGGAATGGAACAATTTTTGTGAACTATTCAATAGGCTTTTAGAGATTACTACTACTCGTTTTACAAACGTTATTGTAGCGGGAGATTTCAATACAGACTTTGCAACACAGAATAAAATGACAGAAGATTTAAAGGATATTATATGCATGAATAACTTGGAAATAAAAGTTCATGAATATACCAGAGTCACAAGAACATCACAAACAATAATTGATAACATCCTTACTAATATAGATTACTCTAAAACAAGATTAGGCGGCTCGGAACTATCTGATCATGACTATCAAATCTTAGAGGTGGAGTTGCAAGGTCATAAATCAATTAAAAAGAGTAGAGTAATGAAAGAAATTCAACAATGTGAACAGGGGAATATCGATTGTTTGAAGCAGAATCTGCTACAAGAAAACTGGAGTAGGGTTTACAATAGCAATAGTTTTAATGACAAATATGATAGTTTCATTAATATTTTAAGGTTTCATATTACTACGAGTTGTCCAGTTAAAAAAGTCCCTGTAAAGAACAAATTAGACAAGATTGAAGAGTGGATAACTGATGATATCATTGCAGAAAGAAATAGGGTTAAAGATGCATATGATGAATTCAAACTATCTAGAAATATGTTAAGTGAAGATAATTACAAAGCTCTAAAGAAAAACTATATGAAAAAAGTGAAAAGAGCGAAATGTAAGAAAACAGCTGAAATTTTGAATAATAGTGTGTACTTTAACACAGCAGTGTGGGATGTAATAAACAAAAATAGGCAAGTAGCTCATGTAGATGCTTATACTAGTGTCCCCAGAATAATTAACGAAAATAAAAAATATATTGATGATAGTGTAGACATTTGTAATTTCTTTAACAGATATTATCAACTGGTTGCTAAGGATCTTCAAAAATCTCTTAATACAGGTATTAGTGATGCAAACATGAGGAATACTGAGGGGATTCAGAACGAATTAAAATTCCACCCAGTATGCCAAGACGAGTTGTCAAATATCATTGATAGTTTAAATAATAAAAAAACTGTAGGAATGGATGGGGTATCCAGTAAAATTCTGAAAGAATGTAAAGATCAATTGTTAGACCCTTTGATTCATCTGATCAATCATTCATTAGAACAAGGTGTTTTTCCAGATAATTTAAAAGAGGGGAAGATCTTGCCAATCTTCAAAAGTGGCGATAGAGAAAAGGTAGAAAACTATAGGCCCATTAGTATTTTAAATGTAATAAGTAAAATTTTTGAAAGAGTAGTTCTAAATAGGTTACTTCTGCACCTTCAAGAAGCTAACTTTATCTGTGATGAACAGCATGGCTTCCAGAAAGGGAGATCAACAAAAACAGCCATAGTTTCTCTAGTTGAAAAACTAATAGATATAATAGATTCAGGTGATAAAGCTACTGCAATCTTCTTAGATCTGTCAAAGGCATTTGATTGTGTTAATCATAGAACTTTATTGGAAATACTGCAAAATGTAGGTGTAAATGGGGTTGAACTGAAATGGTTTGAATCATATCTTATTGGGAGAAAACAATGTGTAGAACTAACTACAGTAGTTGGTAATAGTATAGTAAAGAATAAATCTAATAAATTAGAGGTGCAAGCTGGAGTGCCTCAGGGGTCAATACTAGGTCCATTGCTTTTTTTGTTATATGTCAACCATTTACCTAAAGAATTAATTAGTGGTAGAGCCCTCTTATTTGCTGATGATACATCACTCATTTTCAGCAATTCCATTCTAGATAATTTAGAAATAAGTGCCCATATAGGTGTGCAGTCCATTGTCCAATTTTTAAACCAGTTGAAATTAACTATAAATAGTAAAAAATGCCAATACCTTCAATTCAAAAACAAACATAATTTAAATGAAGATAGGGCTATAAACGTGTTTGTAAACGATAATCAATTAGACCAGGAAGAAAAAATTGCATTTCTAGGAGTTACGTTGGATAGACGATTGACCTGGACTCCATACATTGAGAAAATATGTAGTAAAATTTCATCTGGGGTATTTGTCCTGCGACAGCTCGCTAGATTGAATGACAAAAAGTTACTTTTTACAGCTTACCATGGGCTCTTACTGTCACATATTAGGTATGCTATCTTAGTATGGGGTAATTCATCAAAACAAAATCTTGATAGGGTGTTTAAGATCCAAAAGAAAGCGGTTAGGTGTATAGAAAGAGTAAATAGATTAGATTCATGTAGGCCGTTGTTCAAGAGACTTGGTCTCCTAACTGTACCCTGCTTATATGTGTATGAAGCTACTTTATATGTAAAAACGAATGATATTAACCAAAATCTTGATGTACATGATTATAATACAAGAAGCCGAGGAGATTATCACTTGGTGAGTCACAATAGTAGCCTATTCAAACAAAAACCTAGTTATATTGGTAGGAAATTCTACAACAAGCTACCGCAGTTTTTGAAGAGTCTTGAAAATATAGAAATATTTAAAAATCAATTGAAGAAATATTTAGTTGATAAAGCTTTTTATAGTGTACAAGAGTTCCTTTCACATCAAAATTAAGCCTCACCTCAACTAATTGAAGTAATTATGGTATCTAGTGTATAATATTGTTGATCTGACTTGTCTTATACTCCTTAACTGGAGTCTCCAAGACGTAATCTACAAAAAAAAAAAAAAAAAAAAAAAAAAGATTAAAGTTATTTATCAGTATTGAAAACCTTTTTGACAATGTCTTTAGCTGTAAAAAACTAAATTAACTTTTTTTTAACAGAATAATAAACGTTTAAAAACCAAGTATTGTGCGATTTTGGATACATTTCTTCTGAGTTTTATTACCACGTTTTATTACCGAGAGCATCGATCGGGATTTAAGTTATTTATCAGTATTGAAAACCTTTTTGACAATGTCTTTAGCTATAAAAAACTAAATTAACTGTTTTTTAACAGAATAATGAACGTTTAAAAACCAAGTATTGTGCGACTTTGGATACATTTCTTCTAAGTTTTATTACCACGTTTAATTACCGAGAGCATCGATCGGGATTTAAGTTATTTAGCCTAACAGTATTGAAATTTTCAGGCATAATGTAGAATAGTCCCGAGATGGTTCCTGTAAAGGTTGGGAGTTCAAAAGTCCTCGCTGAAGGACACAAAAAGGAGAAATCTATCCAGGGTAACTCCCTGATCACCCTCCATAGTTACGCCTCTGGTTCAACAAGCTAACAGCATATAATACTGTAATTAATGGAAACATTCTTTATATTCTTGTGAAATTTGTGAAATAATGTGTAAAGTATTGACTTGATTAGATATGGAATGAAAAGGGATGTTTACTAAGTTATTTTTTCAGAAGATTAAACTCATGTAGCAAAATTGTAGATTGCTCTACGAGAGCACTCTACAGGACCTAAGGCAATGATTTATTATGTAAACAGAATTTATTAATTTCGAAGTAGTGGTGAAGGCGCCCAACCGGCAATTCGGAGGTCCGTGGTTCGATTCCCGGTGGTAACTGATATTTTTGTACAGTAGCATTCATCGATTTCCATCATCTATTCAATACTGTTGTCAATATCCGTCATTGCGGAAGTCTTCAGTATAAAGTAATAGCAATTAAAGGAATTCGAAATTAATAAATTCTGTTCATGTATATTTGTCAGTTTATTTAATTGTCAGTCACTTCAAACTAACTTGTGATTTATTATGTCTCTGTTCAGACGAGCCTCCACGCTATCACAGGCCTTCTCTTGTTGTTGTTGATGTTGTGGTTGTTCTTGTTCTTTTCCATTTTCTTTTTGTTCTACAAACGGGCTAAAATACAGTGAACAACTACTGTTAAAGTGAGCAATTAAATTAAACAACTTAATTGCTAGTATTTTCAATTTAATTAACAGTTCGGTTCAATGAGGTGTTAAAACAGACAATTTAATATTAGCATAGACCAACCATCAAGTTGATGGTTGGTCTACGATATTAGGGCACCAATTATGTGTTGTATCAGGCTAGATCTCATGCAATACTGTTCTTGGATCACTGCTGTATGCACTTTTACTTGGATGCAGGGATGCACTTGATGGTGCATTGCACCATAATATCATTGGTGTAATCAGTTAGGGCGCTGCAAGCCTCTGACCCTTTCACTCTCTCTCTCTCTCTCTCTCAAGAGTAAGAGAGGGACATCTTTCCTAATTTCGCCTTTTCTCATTTTCAGTCGTAATTTCATGTTTTTAAGAGATAAACAGTTATTGAAAGTAACTAATAATATTTTATGTAATAATACTTGGTGATGCCTATATAATTATTGTATTTTATACTTGTAACTATTGAATTATTATTTGTATGAGTAAGTAATCAATCAATCCATCTCTCTCTACATAATTTTATTTATAGCATGAAAAGAAAATTGATAATTAACTTAATGACATTCATTTATTAATTGATTTCAGTATGTGATCAACACATTCATTAAACAGACATCCAGTTTCAAAATAATTCAGATAACTCATTTTCATATTCTGATATTATATAAATAGCCATCCTTGATTATCTGTATTTGTACACCTAATAAATCAATAATTAGAATCTATACGAAGCCTTCCAAATCTTGATTATTTCACATCCGTCATTCTGAATACAATTTCAGGGTCATAATTATTTGAGAATACCTGCCTCATAATTCTTCTTACCTGCATTCTGACATTAATGTTTGAAGTGATCATCACTTTTATGAGTTTTGTCTGTGTTGTAATAGTTTTCCCTCTTTATTGCTCACCTATTCTTTGTCTTTATCTTTCCTCCTTCTTCCTTATTATCCTTTTCTTTCTTCTACCAAAGCACCGATGAGCTGAGACATATATATCACTCTACCAGACTCTTATAATTGTAATTGTCAATTATTATTGACATGCCTTGACCTTGACCTTTTTTATTCCTTTCAATCTCTTCGCATTAGTGTCAAGGTTTGAGTTTTTTATTCATTTCCATGTTTCCTTATTGAAATATGAATGATGGAATGAGAGCTATAACGCATGTCTTCATTTTCTTAGAAGTAGTTATTGAACTCCAGGAAGAAGTGAAATTGGTTTGATGAAAAACAAAAGTACCAGAAAGATATAATGAACAAATACTAGCTAAAATCCACAAAAATAAACTGTAGAATTTCACTAGAATTAGGCCTACCACATGGTGCCCAGAAATAATAATTAGGCTACCCATGATTTTATAGTGATTTTTACCTTAGTAATGGATTCTTATAATACTCAATTAATTTTCTCATTCAATTAATAAATGTCACAAAATATTAAACTAGTGAGCCCAACGGGCTGGAGAACTCGCTTGCAAACAACTAATTTCGGAAAGGGTAACTCAATTGGGAAACTTATCGTAGGGGAAGGTGGTAACGAAAAACGGGTGTTTTGAAAATAATGATTTAGATAAAATTCACAAGACATCTATCACTTTGAAGTTCAATTTCATTGTTGCTCTGATACACACATTTATTTTCCACAAAAAAGACCTACCGTACTCATATACCTATATATCAGGGCAATGAATTAGTGTATCAATCTATGGAGAAGATATATTTACCACATGAAAAACAGCTTTTTATATATATCCATATATCAGGCAATGAAATTAGTATATCAGCTTATAGAGATCCTATAAATAGCCTGATCGCATTTATTCACCTACAGCTGATGATAGCTCAAAATATATTTTGAAATCTATTGCGAATTCCATATGGTGAAAACAACTATTTTCTTAAATATAGTAATATATCGATATATTAATGAAGGGGTGAGAACCTATCCTTTTGTTTCGCCTCAAAAAGGATGAAGGAGTGGGTCAATTTCATTGGCAAACGAACTTGACCTGTCTAAAGATACCAAGAATCTGTGTTTCAAATTTGAAGTTGATTGATAAAGGCGTTCGAAAGTTATCGTGGAACATACAAACACACAACGCCTCGAGCCTCAAGTCAAAAGGAAGAACTCGCTTCGCTCGTTCAATTAGCCAGATACCAAACTCCATGAAAAATCTATTAAAAAGAATTAAATTTATAATAAAAACTTAGAAAACACTTGAGTGACTTACAAATTGTGACTCACGTTATGGCGTGACGGTTGTTTCACTCTGTTGTTAGAGCATCATCAGACGACCCACAGTACACTCAGTGAGTACTGCGTGGGTCGTCTGACGATGCTCTTAACAACAGAGTGAAACGGCCGTCACGTTATAACGTGAGTCACAATTTCCACTTGCAAGTGTTTTTTAAGTTTTTATTATAAATACTAGTGGAAACAAGATGGATCTTCAACAACATAATTAAATTCAATTATATTTCCCAAGTAAATTGAGTACCTCTATCTCAATGGAAGTGTTCTGTTATTATGCAAATTTGTATTTTCTTTACTTTTGTGGGATAAATGAATCTGATGGTTTTGAATATTTGAGATACCGTAATGCACTTGCCTACTGTGACTTGTTGCATAATAATCTATGAATTTTGTAATAAGTAATTGTTTTAGTATTTACTACAAAATCTTACAGAAGTTTTCACATGTAAATTGTAATTTCTAAATGCTTAAAACTCATCAAATAATTCATTTCTGCTCTTTTTTTTTTTTTTTTTTTTTTTTGAGGATGAAGCCCACATAGGTCTGAGACCTGTACGTGGGTAATGAGTTGGATGATGGTGATTGATGAGTTGGACCTACAGTTTTCTTATATGTAGCATTATTTTTTATTCTATTTATTCATTTATTTATTTATTCATTTATTTATTTATTTATTCATTTATTTATTTATTAAGAGATTATAATCAATGAGGACACCAGGATGATCCCATTATTGTCCTCATAACACAAAACATAGTACAAATTTCAAAGATTACTAGAAAAATAATTATGAATACTTGAAAATATAAAGAAGAAAATGTAAAAACAATAGATGAACATAGGTGTGAAACAGATATTTGTATGAAACTATTACAGAATTTGAAAAAAAATATTAAAGATATTAATATATAAAATATTTAAAACATTCTAGAACATTTAGGTGACAATATTCTTATAGATATATGAATATAGATGAAGTAATAGTCATATGAAAACAGATACATAATTATGTGTATTAAGAACTTAGAAAAATGTTGTCTTCAAGTACGGTAATGTCTTAATTTATGAAAAATAATCACTAAGTAAGGTCCCGTCATAGATGGTTATTGAAACGCGCCTAGAAAAAATCTACACTTCTCTAAGCTCTCAGCAAATTGGGCCAATTTTGGACATGCTTTTGATATCTTAATCAAAATGCTGTCAAATTATCTCTCTATATAATGATGATTTGCTTCATATTTTTACTAAATTTATTAATATTTTATATATTTTTACATTTAGCTTATATGAAGTAACTTATAACCACAGTACCCTATCATTAATCAGTAACAATCAGGTATTAACAATCGGTATTAATCAATAACAAAAAGCACATACCTTGATATATTCTATATATAGGTATTTCATATATGTTATGAAATCCTTGAAAAATATTTCACAAAACTTTAAAAACTGATAGAACAGTAGCGATTCTTCTTTTCATGTCTATTATGAACATTACTTGTAAGCCTACTATCTCCATAAGCCTTTCATTTGACATTTCAGAGTTGAGCGGGCTTGAAAAGACAAATTCTAACCTAACCTAACCTAACTTTCGTCAGCGGTGAAGAACTCTAACTTATGTGTCTAACAGAAGTGGGTCAGCACAGTTTTGAAACAAGTTGATAGAGTAACAGAGCGTCTTCATGTTAACTGTAAATAAAAACCTGAACTTTCACTTGGCTAAAGCAAGGTGCCGTGATAGCACTCTATTTGTTTACTGTACTTTACTTTGCATATCATGCGCTTACCGAATAGGTTAGGTTAGGTAGTACCTAGTTCTTCCTTAATGATAATGTTGCTGCTGTTTCAAAACAGAGATAGATAGTAGAGAATAAAAAAAATGAATGGACGATAAAACAGAGAAGAATAAGAAGAGAATAAGGAAAATGAGGAAATTAAGATAAAGAAATTAAGAAAGAATAAAGATGAAAATTGGAAGATGGGAATGCAGATGAGAAAGAAGAAATGAAGATATAATGCTGAAATTTGAATGGGAATGATTGTCTGATTTATTAACTTCCTTTATTAAGGGTGGAGTTAGAATATGGAATGCAAAGTCCAAAATCTACCACTCAACTCTAAAATAATATGGAGAAGAAGAAACAAGGAAGAGAAAATATTAAAAGGAGAAGAAGAT
Organism: Conomelus anceps; assembly: GCA_948455865.1. Classification (NCBI taxonomy): domain Eukaryota; kingdom Metazoa; phylum Arthropoda; class Insecta; order Hemiptera; family Delphacidae; genus Conomelus; species Conomelus anceps. The sequence continues at coordinate 29,952,635 of OX418227.1, read as the reverse complement.
GACGAAGATTTAAGATGACGATTGATGAAGAAGAAGAAGATAATGAAGATGAAGAAGAAGAAAAAAGAAGAAGAAGATGGAGGAGAAGAAGAAAAAAGAAGAAGAAGAAAAAGAAGAAGAAACAGAAGGAGAAGAAGAAGAAAAAAAGGAGGAAAAAGAAGAAGTAATAGAAAAAAAGAAGAAGAAGACGAAGAAGATGAAAAAGAATTTGAAGTTGAAAAAGAAATGAAAAGGAAATGAAGAAGAAGAAACGAAGAAAGATGGTGAGAAAAATATCATCCATAATAAAAATAATGTGAATGGAGGAAAGTGATGAGAAAAGGGAGAAATTTGAAGAAAAATAGGTGTGAACGACGATAAAGGAAGGTGAGGCAAATAAGGGAAGGCAGAGAAGAAAATATGATAGTAAAAAAAAGAAAAATAAACACAAGAGTGGATGAATTGGAAGAAAATTATGAGAAAAATGGTGAATTGTAGAAAAATTTGTGTAAAAGGTAAAAAAAGCTGAAAAGAGAAGATGGATAAGAAGATGATGGAGAATAAAAAGAAAAAACACTGAAGAAGGAGAAGGGGGAGGAGGAGGAGGAGGAGGAGAATGTGGAGAAGGAGGAGGAGGAGGAGGAGGAGGAGGAGAATTTAAGATGAAAATGAAGTAAAAGAAGAAGAAGATGATCAAGATTCAAGATGAAGAATAAGAAGAAGAAAAAGAACAAAAAGGACAAAATAGTGAAAAGTTTGACGAACTCCTTCTTTAACCGGTTATGTATAAAACCTATAGCCTAACTACTGAATAGTCTACAATGCATCATTATAGTCTTGCGCAAAAAGCTATTCGAGTGGCAAAGTGCATCTGGCCCCGTAATTATGCACGAGATGCATTGCACAAAAATGCATTTAAGATGCATTTCGTGTACAGTAGATCGGTTATTACGTATCGAGGAAGATACTGCAGATTTGATATTCAGGTATGGCAACCTCTGATAACTGTAGGCGTTCTATTGATAGTTAAGTAAACGCACCTTTTAAAGTTGCTCAATTCACTAAGCGTTTACTGTGAGAATTTAGAAAAGTGATGTTCTATGTTGAATGCACCCAACCACATTCTATTACACCTTATATGGTGCCTATGTCGCTTAGAGAAGTGATACCCGTGAGCCGTAGCAGGTATCTGTTCAATCAGAGATAAGATTCGAAACTCCTGGGCGCTCTTTGTAAGGGTGACCGATTACATTGGCCAGCAAAAACACTCTGTTTTCTGCTGTAAAAGCATTTTCCAGTGGTTCGGAACCCACCCAAAAGAAAGCGGTTAGGTGTATAGAAAAAGTAAATAGGTTAGATTCATGTAGGCCGTTGTTCAAGAGACTTGGTCTCCTAACTGTACCCTGCTTATATGTGTATGAAGCTACTTTATATGTAAAAACGAATGACATTAATCAAAATCTTGACGTACCTGATTATAATACAAGAAGCCGAGGAGATTATCACTTGGTGAGTCACAATAATAGCTCATTCAAACAAAAACCTAGTTATATTGGTAGGAAACTCTACAAGCTACTGCAGTTTTTAAAGAGTTCAAAATATAGAAATATTTAAAAAGGAATTAAAACAATATTTAGTTGAAGAAGCTTTTTATAGTGTAAAAGAGCTCCTTTAATCAAATTTAAGCCTCACCTGAACTAATTAATATAGTAATTATGGTAACTAGTGTAAGTATGTATGTACATAGTACCATAGCCGATTCGACTGTAGGTGACTCTTCAGACTCAACGTTATGTTTTAGTCCAAAGAGCGTCCTACACAAACGAGGAGTGAGGTAGTTCGTGATTGCTTTCCTAGTATAAGATAGTATAATTGTTGATCTGACTTGTCTTATACCTGGAGTCCATAACTAGAGTCTCCAAGACGTAATCTACAAAAACAATTTTTTGGCAATTTCCACATCAGGTCGTCCTTATACCTTAGTAATAACTTACTTTTTCTTTATCTCAATAACTATTTTCTGCTAAACTGTACTTTATGAACCAATACTCTCACAAAGGACAGGAGTTTCCATTGCTGGGTGGTGTCAAGAAATTTTCAATTATTTTATTAAATGGTTTGATAAATTTTCTTTTTATTAAGAATTTGTTTTATAGATTTTTTGTATTTTTATTTTAATGCTAATAAATATGTATTGTATTGTACCTCTATCAAGTGTATTTGTAGATGTAGCATTCTTGTTGACCGAGCGAAGAGAGGTCTTCGTTTCAATTCGAGAATTTTTTTATTGCTGATGATGCCCACATGAGTTTGAGACTTGTGCGTGGGTAATGAGGTGAATGATTATACATAGATGCCAGAAGGAGAAGCGGGATTCGAACCCACGACCGCTTAAACGATAGCAAGCTGAAGTTGCGACGCCCCAACCAACTGCGCTAAACGGCCCGCCATTTTTTGCCCGCAATTTTGCATTTGTCAGTCTGTTTGTAAACGCATCTATCATTTGAACGCGTGGACCAAACAGAATTAATTCTGTTTAAGTAAATTTGTCAGTTTGTTCAATTGTACAAAAATATCAATTGTCAGTAACTTCGAACTAACTTGTGAGATACGAGCCGATATGGCCAAGTAAAAATGAGTGCTGCTGTGCAGAAGGGTCTAGTGACCCTTGCTCAGTGATTGTGTTTGATCAGTTTGGTCAGTGATCATGGTCTAGTGATTGATCAGTCTAGTGATCATGGTCTAGTGTTTGATCAGTGTTTGGTCAGTGATCATGGTCTAGTGATTGTGTTTAATTTTGCAATGGTGATGATTGTTGAGTACAATTATATTCCTTTGTGCAATCACACTTAATCTTGGATGTGAGGTCTATACTATTCACACAACTAATAGTATTAGATTAACAAAACTCAATTTCACAAACTAAAAACACCTCAAGTCACAATAAGACAAAAAAAACTCATTTCATTTTCACATTAAAAGTAAACAAAAAAACTTTTAAGTAGATAATTTTATTAAAACTTCAACATATTTCGGAAGATTTTTTACCCTCTCCGCCTATATGGTGATTGAAAAAATATTTAGTTGTTAAAGCTTTTTATAGTGTACAAGAGTTCCTTCATATAAAAATTAAGCCTCACCCCAACTAATTGATATAGTAATTATGGTAACTAGTTCATAAGACAGTATAATAGGTTATCTGTCTTCTCTTATACTCCTTAAGACGTAATTTACAAAAAAAAAAAACTATATAAATGTTCTAACTTTGTATGAGAAGTGTGTTACATAACAGCTTACTAACAACAAAAACTAAGGAAGAAAGTGATTCGAAGGCCCAGATTCAGTTTCCACAACCAGTTCCGTTCATTCAACTTACAGTACGGAACTCTACTCAACGTAAACTTGAACGTGACGTGTTACAAGGTCGCAAGCAGCACTTGGAGGCCAGTTTTTTCTACTTGGCTTCAAGCAATCAGCTGATCGAAGCTAGTTCAATGGCTTATTATTTCCGTCCTTGACGTTGAAGTAATAGGCCATACAGACACAACGCGTAAAAGGCAATAGGCAAAACAAAACCTTGATAGGGTGTTTAAGATCCAAAAAAAAAGCGGTTAGGTGTATAGAAAGAGTAAATAGATTAGATTCATGTAGGCCGTTGTTCAAGAGACTTGGGGCCGTATTCATGAACGTGACTTACGTTCATCTAAGTAAGACTTATCTAAGAACGACTTGGAAAGGCTGTATTACATTGAACGTGGCCACAAGCTAACCAAAAACTGTTATCAGGCACTAATAAACATAAAATAATACATACATGAAAATATAAAGATACTGCACTACATGTAAATTATTTACAGTTACTGTTACGTAATTATTACCGAAATAAACGTTCTAGGCCTACTTGATTGATTATTTGAAACCATGAAGATTTATTGTCAAAATTGTTGTTTTATTTCACTGGTATTCAGATTAAATTAATATTAACTTTTTATGTGAATTTAACGACTTGCAGTCAAATTTAACGACCTGCAAGTCATTAAATTCACATAAAAAGTTAATATTAACAACGCAGTTTGTCATGGAACAAGAAATCCAGGAATTAAATTAATAATTATGATCATTTTTTTTCTGTCTCCAAGTTAGTGACTTCCATCTTTAGAATATGATTTCTTGTGATACTGAAGATGTAAGTCCAAAAAAAACCAAAATGACTCTTCATTAAGATTTTTTTATCGACTGCTAGAACAAACAAGAAAATCTGTTTATTTGTAGAGTACTGTTGAAAATGTGACTGGTGAAGCCACGAAACCGCGGTCCAGTGCTGTAGTGATAAAGAAGTGGAATTGACAACATTTGACAGTGTTTTATTCTTTTAAGAAAATCTGTGATAAAAACTGTCCAGGCAGTTTTGACAAAACTATCAAGGCTGACGAAGTTTCTTTTCAGAAGTGAAATGCATTCCTCCAGTATCTCCAGTGAATGAAAATCATATATTAAATTCCTGGATTTCTTGTTCCATGACGAACTGCGTTGTTAATATTAACTTTTCATGTGAAATTTAACGACTTGCAGTTATTCAATTGAAATACAGTGTCAGTTTTGATATTAGATTAAACATGAAAAATATACTGATAAGTAGAATAATTACTAAGAAAAAACATATTAATATAATTAAGTCGTTTTATATTTATTTCTTTTCTAATAATTGGCACAGTTTTCTTCAGGAATATCCAAGGTTGGATTGCTGTAGTTGGATTGTTGGATATTCATCTACATTCGCGGTTGATGGTAGATTTTTATAAAATTCATGAGCAGATGGATCTACCCATTTCAATAGTATTTGGAGGTCTCTGTACTTAGGAACACTAATTGGCTTCAAATATGACCTTATTGGTGACATTGAAGGGAATTGTAGTTGCTCTCTTCCTCCTCAAGTCTACCTTTTTTAATTTATTATCTGTGAAAGAATTTTCATAAAATATGCAGCCAATCTCATACTTTCTCAATTGAATGCATGACATTTTCTTCTCTGGACATCCATCTTTTGGAATGAACTTCCATCTTGAGCGACATCATGTGATACACACAATTTCTTGGACATGAAAGAAGTAATGGACTACTATCATTTTGTAACTAGACTCAATTTTGCCCTAAAGATGAATTAGACATTAATCTCTTGTGAAAAAGCGTACATGTTACTTCTATTTTTTTCACATTGGGATTCTTTCTTACTAGCAGAGATATGGACTTCCATCCATTTGGAATGAATAAAGCGTAAAAAGCAAGAAAATTTATGTATATATCATAAAAACTCAAAAAATGGACTTCCATCTTTTGTGCATCCAGCCACAGCAAGAGAAATAATGTGGCCCACAATGCACTAACAAGAAACTGCAAACTCTGTATGAAAGAGAATAATTTTGAAAGCAAGAATTTAGGAAATTTGATTGCTGTGGGGAAGAATAAGTGAGATTTTAAACACATGCAGTTAAATCAATATACAAGCCTTTTGAAAGTAGCAAAAGAAAGCTGCAGTAAAACAGATAATTTATTGTAAGACAAAGACTTGAAAGATCCGCAAGAATCATTGAATCTGAGAGAAGCAGAATATTAAAATTACAAGGAAAAACTAATCTAATAGAACAGATATCAATATAGACGTTCCATACACTTAATAAAGGCACTAAATAAATCTTATAGAGACAAAAAAGTCTGAAAAGTGTAATTTAATCAGATTGAATTAATAAATTATTCAACAGTACATTGCTCTGAACGTACTTGAGGTGAACCTCTTTACTCAAATATCTTGTACTGTGTACAATAAAAAGGATCTATTATTATTATTATCCACAAAACGATTGATATCGAGCAAAAACCTTATTGTGATAACGTTTTGTATTTTTCATATTTCATATACTAAAATAATTTATTAGTGTCTTCAGTGTTTAAATAATTATTATCAATATTACAATATTTATAATTGCTATCTATTACTTCATCGAAAGATTGCATGCAATTATTTTCAAACAGCGCGCTTCTAATATCGACTGTCATGAACATTATCGACTCGAAATAGTCGATCATTCCTGCTTCAGTTTGTAGCCGCTGTGCTGCGCTAAAATCTCTATTATTTTTGTTGTATCACGAAAGGGCCTAACCAAGATTAGCGGCGTTTGGTGTGAATTTCGGCATTGTTGTGAGATTTTGGACTATAATTAACATCAGGTAATTAGAATAAACCATATAAGTAACTGAGGAATATTAAACCATCACTCGTATGTAAAAATTTATTTACTCTAATTCAGTGATAGCAAACTCACTCACGTACCCTGCAGTGGTGAAAACCCAGTGGGGCTGTTTGTAAATGGGCTAAGAAGGCATGTTTGTGTTTATCATTTTATTTTGAAGATAATATTGCTGCATTACATTTTTATTACTGTGACAAGAATTAAGAAATACGTGAGAAACACAAATTTATTACAGTATTGAGTTGAACTTTGGATCAGATAATACATTATCTTGAAATTCTGCAGGCCATGCTGCTAATACATTATGATTTTTGTTTCTTCTAACAAGAATAACATCAACTTCTTGGATTTCTTGTTCCATAACTATCTGCGTTGTTAATATTAACTTTTTGTTGTAAATTTAACGACTTGCAGTCAGTTTTATATTGTGAATGAAGATGACATTCAATACCTCGAAAACGTTCGGCCGATTGTGAGTACATTTATTTATTATATATTCACAATATGAAACTGACTGCAAGTCGTTAAATTTACAACAAAAAGTTAACATATTTACTTCTGTGGTCTCTTTACCCATATCGTTTTTCTTTCTGAGATTATTTTTTGCTGCTTTCAGTGTTATATTTTTCTGTAGTAGGTCCCAATCTCGTTTTATCAGTAGCACCATACAAAGAGGTACCATACAAAGCGTTTTGCTTGTCCTCACTAATTATATTTTCTTATCAGATTTTCTTTTAAAATAATAAATTTTCCACTGTTTTAGTTATATTGTTCTTTAATACGTCGTTTCAACAGTACCAATACAAACAAGGTTACAGATTAACTATTGTTTGTTTTCAGGCTGCAGTCCCATAGTAAATCTTCCCCACGAAACAATCGACTAAGATAATCGTTAGTCGATATGAAAGGACTGTTAGGTTTGGCCTTGGTACAGATATCGATTATCGAAAATTTCATTCAATTGTTTCGTGGGAAGATAGATAGATAAAATGCCTTTATATCGCACTTTACAATACAAAAAGGGCTGTGGCCGAAGTTGGGGCATACAAGCCCCCTCTTCCATTTAACCCACTAAGATACGTAGTTGCAACCTGTTTACTCAATATACATTTGCTATTTTTTTATCCTGTACTTTCATTTGCACTTATCTTCCGTCGTTTGTTTCACTGTTTTCCATCATTCTCACACTTCTTTGTTTACAGAAATGGATTTACCACAGCAAGCAGTAATGCAACTGAAAATGTTCATTAGTCTAGTGAAAGCAAACTCAGACATTTTGCATAATCCAAGTCTCAGTTTTTTCAAAGAATTTGTTGAATCTTTCGGTGGCCAAATTCCGCCCCCGTCGAAGGATTTCAAAAGTCAACCACCACCAAGTTCATCTGCTTCTTCTGGAGACGCAAAAAAAGCAGACGAAGCCCCCTCAGCCCCGGCCCCTGAAACGGAAAGTGAGGAGAGTGATCTGGAGCTGGACAATACTGGAGTTATTGGTAAAACTCCCGATTTTTTTAAATTATTCTCTTTCATGTTATATTGACGTTTTGCTCAAGTTCTTTGAAAAAAAATCGTACTAGCTGCTTGTTTAATAATATAGAATATGATTGAATTTGAATAAATAAGGGTTTGAACGATGAATAGAATCATTTTAGCTTTCAAATTTAGGAGCATTAATAGAGAGTGCGCAAAATTATGATAATGATCGTTCAACCTTCATCGCTCGCGAGGGATCTATAAAATCTGACTCAACGAAGTAGATTCGCCAATGTTATTAAATTAATTATACTGTCATAGCCTTCATGGCGTACGTTCTTTAAGACAAAATGACGAAATTTCCTGTGAAAAATGTTACGGAATACACTAATCTATTTTTAATTTTATTGTATTCTTCATTTATCATTTAAAAATATTTTTTCATATATTTTTGTGAACAGAGAATCCGGATGTTGTCACCACTCCCCTTCCCGATTATAATTGCGACCTTGAAGTTTCCGAGGAAAATTTTGAAAAATTCGAACAGCATAAAGGTGATGCAATCAGAGCGTACCAAGATGGCGATTACCAAAAAGCTTTCGACTTTTATACAAAAGCTATTGAGGCGAATCCTAGTGAGTATCGCACAATTATTTCATCTATTTTCATAACATTTTCTTCGCAATTCAGTTGTAAACTTATTTTATTTATTATATATTTTTTATGTTGAAATTTACAATAAAGTTCGCTGTTTTGCTACTTATTCTTATTGCTGTTGAGATTTTGTATATTTTAATTTTTTGTGTTGTATTAATTATAATGCATGCTTGATGTTGACTGATTTTCATTTATGTGTTGGAATAATAATTAGGTCATTAGAGCAAGTAGTGAATAACTCCTTTAGAGATGAGTTATCCAGTTTATTTTGAGTTATTAAATAACTTCAGATTGGTTTCCTACTGTCAAAATCGTACCGTATCAAAAATTGAAGTTATCTGTTTTGCTACGTATTTTTCATACTTTACATAGTTATGCCTTTGCATAGTATTAATTAATTCATTCTGATGCATGTTATTTTCTGTCTGTTCTCACATATTTCTCTTTTTTCAATCAGTGTTCTGTACTAACTCCTATCATGCACTTGATTTTCTATTGTAACTTATACGAACGCTCAGGATATTTCCTTGTCTGCATTATAAAAGTTATTATATTTTCTAATTAATTCTGTTATATTTTCTAATTAATTTTATTATATTTTCTAATTAATTCTGTGCATTTATATTATCATGTTTTGTAAGAATCTGAGTAAATTTGATTTGGTTGAATATTATCAACTACTCAACTATCTCTAATCTGCTCGTTTGTTTGTTCAAGTATTCTGTTATTATCTTAAGAAAGTCTATTGACCAGTATATGTCATCCAGTAAATAATCTATCATTTTTGTATGGCAATTAGGTCATTCATAACATCATACTTAAGTTATAAGAAAGAATAAATGTATGAAAATTGGATAATTTTTTATTTTTATACTTTCATGTCTCACTATTACATCTATAACAGTGAGTAGGTGTGTGTTTGTGTATGTCTGTCTTGCGGTTTTCATAAATACAGTGTAACAATTAGAAACACTAAATTTCATACACCAAAACACCAAATGAGGATTTCATAAATATGGTGTAGCGATTAGAAACACCAAATTTCATACATCAAACCACCACATGTGGATTTCATAAATACAGTGTAACGATTAGAAACACCAAATTTCATATGCCAAAACACCAAATGAGGATTTCATAAATACGGTGTAACGATTAGAAACACCAAATTTCATACACCAAATGCAGATTTCATAAATATGGTGTAACGATTAGAAACACCAAATTTCATACATCATACCACCAAATGTGGATTTCATAAATACAGTGTAACGATTAGAAACACCAAATCTCATATGCCAAAACACCAAATGCAGATTTCATAAATATGGTGTAATGATTAGAAACATCAAATTTCATACACCAAACCACCAAATGTGGATTTCATAAATATGGTGTAACGATTAGAAACACCAAATGCAGATTTCATAAATATGGTGTAACAATTAGAAACACCAAATTTGGCACAAAGCTTCCTCTAAACTCAATTCAGTGCACCTTGTCCAATATCTCGTTTTCTATTTTACTTTTTCAAAAATTAATGTCTCCATTGTATAACTCACGCACAAGTCTCAGATTAATGCAGGCTTCTTCAGCATGGAAAAATATTCTAATACTTGAATTCGTGTATTTTAAATAATGCAGATATAGCAGCGATGTATGCCAAGCGAGGCCAGTGCTGTTTGCGGATGATGCAGCCGAATGCTTGCATTAGAGATTGCGACAGAGCGCTGCTTATCAATGCCAATTACGCGGCCGCCTACAAGTACAGGGGACGCGCACATCGGCTGCTGGGCCATTGGGAAGATGCGGCGCATGACCTGCGCACCGCCTGCAAGATCGACATGGACGAGGAGGCCGATGAGTGGCTCAGGGAGGTCACGCCCAATGTGAGTAGACTCGCTCTTGTATTTGCAGTTATACCCCTGGTTGCACAATCATCCTAACATAATGATGGTTACTTTTTATACCAGGCTACTATCCATCACATCATTCAGCATAAAAGTTAGCCATTACTTGGTATAAGTGTAAAGTGGACAAAGATGTCAGCTTGATTATGATTCTGAAATCAGCTGAGCATTTCCAATTTAAAGGTTTCCATACAAAATATAATGACGAAAAAACTGGAAGAAAAATGTATAATCCAGTGTGAATTCCATATCAGGCAATGAATAAAAAGACGAAATTGTCACAAACCATATCAGGCAACCGATTTTGCATTTTGGGAAGCCCGTACAATAGTGAATGATGGTACTACTTTTATAAGTTTCATATTGGGTATGTGCTCCACCATTCAAGATAATATAAATCATACGAGTGCTAGCATGCATATAGGTATAGGGCCTAATGATTTCCTCCCACACAGTAGATTGATATAAAAGTGGAACGAATGATGAGCCATCAAAATGATGGATAGGATAGATAGGTAACTTGAGTAGAATTGCAATATTTATCATCATAGATAGGTAATAATTTGATCTGTTGGTATTCTTCATTAATATTATCTCGTCAGTGTGTGTGTAACTTGTGTCATATGTGTAATACAGATATGTTTAATATGTGTCAGTCTTACGGATTTCACAAATTTGGCACAAAGCTTCGTGTAAATTCAGTGCACCTCGAAGCCCGATTTATCATTTTTATTATATTTTTCCAAAATTAATGAATTATCTAGAATAAATCAATCAGTAAGTTAACGTACAGGATGTTTCAGGAGGAATTCGCCATTTTGCAACAACCTATCTATCTCATCAAAATAAAGAAAATAAGTATTTAATATAGCTTGAGCATAATAGGTCTGAAAACGCTTCAAACTTGAAAAATCGTGTTTTCATTCCAGGTTATTACAAAAATGATTCCAATTTTAAAAGGCTTCAATAACTAAAAATACTTACAGGATTTTTTAACAAAAATTTATTCTTGAAAACAAATTTGAAAATTGTATGAATGTCCAAAGTTTTCATAAATTTTAGTGTGACTGCCACCATAGCCAGTAATCGAATTTTCCCCACACTCAAAGCAAGATGTCTGGTGTTACAATGGGGAAGTGATAGCCGAGTGCCGTAGCAGATATCTGTTCGATCAGAGATAAGCTAGGAAACTCCTGGGCCATCTTTGTAAGGGTGACCGATGGGATTGGCCAGCAAAAAAGACTGTTCTTTGCTGTAAAATCACTTCGGAACCCACCTAAAGCTGTAGTTCCAACTCATCAATCACCATCATCCAATTCATTACCCACGCACAGGTCTCTCATACCTATGTGGACTTTATCCTCCAAAAAAAAGAAAAGAAAAAATATCAATAATCTCCAACATGCCATGAAATTTTCCAATTTTTCCGTTGAACTTGTGAATTAGGCTTAGCCTATGAAGCCCTTTTTTTAAACATGATCCACACCATTAATAATATAGAATTTAACAGCCATAATTCACGAGCGAATAAACTATTTTTATGGAACATCAACACTTATGTTGTTTGATCAAGTCTATTAGGTTTATTTAATCAACACTGAAAACATACTACTATTATTTGGGAGGAACTGAAATTTAAAAAAAAGTAGAGCATCTAATACAGTTTTTTTATTGTTTCCATAAATATAGAGTATACATAAATAGTGAATATACATTTAGTTGTGTGAAGTATACACAGCCGATAAAATAAATTAATACAAAGAAAAGAAAATTTGATAAAACAATAATGGATAGAGAAAATGCTTGCAGAAAGGTAGGGAAGGTCCAGGGAAAGATAAATATAGATAGAGCTAGAAATATTATTAAAGATTCACTCTTTTGAAATAGAATTTAAATCCTCACATTACCAAACAAAATGAATAATATAGTGACTAGATACCAAGGCAGTTTTGAGATTCCATGTAGGTTTACCTTGGGTTGTGATTAGTCAACGCCTAGTAGATTTCTTTAGAAGATTCCTTGGTAGATGTTTATGAGTTGGAGTCGAGACTGAAATTGTGCGTAATAATTTTTCAAAAGGATTTGTCAGCGTCCTTTGGAATCTCAAATACTATGTGGTCATTTTAATCCTAGACCTATCTTTTGCAAATTTGAAACTTGCTTTTGAAATGTTTAATTTGTTGATACACTGAACTGATAATTGCTAAGAAATTCCTGATTTCCATTGTTTCTTCTACTTTAAATAGTTTTTTCCTTTTTTTTCTCTAATTTAATTTTCTATTTCACTCTTTCATGATTCAAAGTGAATTTCACTTCTCAATTTCGAACGACCATTCTTTTTTTGGATTTTTTTCCAACTCGAATACGAATGCCACTTCATTGACTTCGTGGTTGGGCCTAACTACTCAACGTATTCTTTTTCTCTAAGTGTTCATCACTTGTTTTTTTTTTTGTTTTGTTTTTTCTTCTAGCCTTTTCAGATTCCAATCGTAAATAATAATGTAGCTTGGAATATCTTATTACAATTTTTACTAACATTAATCATGAGAAATTTGTTTGAATAATTTTGAAGTAAATTTATTGTAATGAACACAAAATCTCACATAGTCTTTTAATTTAGTTTAAATTTTAAAAAATAATGGGTTTGGGCAACTTTTCTGTAATCACACTTAGGTCTAAAGCTATCTATTTTCTTTAATGCGGTCATTATTATATTATAATTATTGCAATTATACTACTGTATTAAGCAAAATTACAATCTAGTAAAACTATATAACAACTTTCTTTCCTCTTCTAAGCCTCAGTAAGGATTTAAAAGTAATTGAAAGTATTGCGATTCGATTGTCGTTATCCTGATAACCAATTAGGATTTGACTTTATTTTAAATTCATCCCATTCTTCCATGTAGGATTTTGTTTTTTCTTATTCTAGTATTTTTATGAACTAATAATATTCTCCATCTTTTTCCATGCAGATTAGAAACCCCTAATTCTTTTATTCTATTGATTATTTGTTTTACATTTTTTGTTGAGTTGAAACCTGAAATTGTCCAGAATATTAATTACTGTTCCAATTTCTCAGTAATATTCACTTACCTTTCCTCGTACCCAAAATATATATATTCCGTATGCATTAGTTTTTACCAAACATTATTAGAAAGAAATAGTGATTTTTCCATATCTTCAATCAAGAAAATTTAATTTATCTAGTAATAGCCGGCAGGCTCGCTTCGCTCGCCCTACCTTGTTCAGCAATTTGCATCTCCATGTTCGTGGCTCATCGCTAATTTAAAAAAAAAAACGTCAATTTTTAGACATTTTTGAAAACCTTAGCACGAGTCTAGGGTCTCAACCAGGCATGTGTGCCAAATGCCAACTTTTTTGGGCGCGTGGTTTATGAGAAACGGCGAGGAATGAGTTTTATTTTATATATTATATATGCAGATACATTAATTTTCCACAAAATTTATTGTAATACATATTTTTATGTCGAATTTCTTCATTCAAGATTTTTAATTTTGTAGGTAAGTAACCATTTTACAATCATTTTTTTAAATTCAATTAGATTGAGTATTTTACTTTGTTTTTGTCCATAAATTGCGGTATTTTGGATGAATTATTTTCGAAAATAACAATTTACACTAAATTATTTTCTCATTCAAGATGGGTAGTTTACTGAATTTTTCGAATTTTGTCCATTTCTCCACTAAGATGGTTAATTTTGTTGGAAGATAACCATTTCACAATTTTCTTCTCAAGATTGGCTTATATTCGTTATCCTCCTATTTGGGTTATTCTATTAGGAGTTATTACTCCTATTGGGTAATTTACTGTCTTTTTATCAAATTTTGTCCATTTACATGTAATTTTGTTTCAGCTATTTATTAGCCTACATATCATTGATCTACCTAAGTGTGATTACAGAATAGAGTGGCCCCCGATAAAAAGTCGGTCGGCAGCTAGAAAATTGGTCGGTGCTCAACTTTTGGGTCGGCTCTGTGTGGCAGATGACAAAACATGTTCGGCCGATTTCTTGTACTTGCCAACCAGTTCGGGCAGATCGTAGGCGATCGCGATGTCCAGCCGATTGATCGGACAGCCGCGGAAGTAGGTGCAAGTGGTGGCCAGCTGTTGGAACTCGTAGATCGGATTCAGTCGGAAGAAGTCTCGGTAGACGTCGGGATCGGGTAAATCGTAGCGGGAAATGTTGGTCAGTGTGCTCAGGCCTTCGTAGATGTGATAGTTTTGTGGATGCTCGATTATGTCGTCGGCAACTTTCTTCTTGTTGCCGAAAAAGGTTTTGTGGTTGTAGAATGTTGTCAGATAGCAGTCGACCATTTTGGCGTGGTTACGGACGCGCACCTGTTGTGACAGAGAAAGAGCGATTGAGTTTAGTTAAGTGAGAGAGAGTAAGTGAAAGAAAGATGAGAGAATCTTGAGGAAATATAAAGAGAAAGTATAATAAAATAGATTTTTTTTTATTTAACCAATAAAAATGTACAATACATATAAGACTGTCCAGCCACTTTCCGTGGATCATAATGACATTCCAAGATGCAAAATATATAAGTATACAATAAAATAAATAAACTTTTATTATAAAAAAAAGTTGGTAAACAGTTCAGGGTACATGTTCTGAAAAGTTGTAATGATTCTATGTCATTACAGTTATAGTGAGATATAACTCACTATAAACTTTTATTTTTAAAAGTTTAAAATAAAAAACTTATTTTATTTAGTTTAAAATAAAACTAAATAAAATAGTTTTATTTTATTATAAAAACTTAATAACGTTTAAAATATTATAAATAAAACTTTATTTTATTATAAAGTTTTATTTTAAACTTTATTAAGTTTAAAATATTATAAACTTAATGTTTTATTTTAATTTTAACTTAAACTTAAAATAAATTTTTATTTTTTTAAATAAATAAGCAATTAAAATAACCCATGAATAGATCAAAAAATAAAATAGAGAATATTCAAGGCAAAATAAATATAGGGTATTAATCTAATAATGGGGAGTGATAGCCGAGTGCCGTAGCAGTTATCTGTTCAATTGAGATAAGCTACGAAACTCCTGCGCCACCTTTGTAACGTTGACCGATTGGATTGGCCAGCAAAAAATACTCTGTTCTCTGCTGTAAAATCATTTCCCGGTGGTTCGGAACCCACCTAAAACTGTAGGTCCAACTCATCATCCAATTCATTACCCACGCACAGGTCTCAGACCTATGTGGTCTTCATCCTCCAAAAAAAAAAAGATTTTAGAATGAAAAAAAATATGGTTCACCCCTCTCTAAGCCAAGCTTGTGCTGAGGGGTGAGTCGCTTAACCAAATAACTTTACCCTGGACTGAAAATATCTTTCAACAAGCTAAAATATAACTCTTGAAAAAACTAAAAAAAATCTCATTATTCACATTTTTTACCGTATATTTAATGTTTTTCAATATTATAACAAAAAAAATTTACTCCACTGTGGATTAATAAGATAAAAAAACAATTTTTAGAGTTTTTCTTCAACAATAACATTTTTTGCAACTTCTATTCCTTTTGTTATAATTAAGTTTTGTTTCAATAGGCTTAAGCCTTGAAGCTATTGTTAATGTCAATAAATAAAAAATAAAATAAATTATACAGAAGACTTCCGCAATGGCGGATATTGACTACAGCATTGAACAGCTGATGGAAATTGGTGAATAGGTCCGTGGTTCGATTACCAGTGTTTACCAAATATTTTTGAGTAGTAGCGTTCATCGATTTCCATAGGCCTCTTCAATGCTTTTGAATGTTTTTTCTACTTTAATATTTTCATGGAGCTCATTATCTACCTAACGTAGCTTTTCATATATACTTTATGGCTGAATTTCGTCTCTTCTAATACCGTCATTTGATCTTATTTGAAAGTATTGTATTTTTTTCTGTTTTTTTTAAATATTGTTACATTTCAATTATTGTACAGGGTGTTTCAGGAGGAAAGGTTCAAACTTCGGCAACTGATTCTAAAACTAAAAATTAGAAAAAAATTATAATAAACATATCCGGAAACGCTTCATTAGCAAGCTATACAGGGTGAAAGATTTCGCCCAGAACTCAGTACCCTCGGAAAAGAAAGTCATATTAAAATTCCGGGAAGGTAAATTAAGGACCAAATATAGTTATCTCTTATGGCTTTTGATCTGAAAAAACGAATCAAATAGGTCCCAGAACTCTATCTTCAGTAGTTTTTATGATGTAAAACAGAAAATTCTGTGCCTAAAAACACGTTTTTTCAGCTTTGAAGAACAATAACTTTGTTAAATGAATAATAAATGCATGAAATTTGAATATAAAACTTGTAGAGAATTTAAACCCTCAAAACCAAAAACCAAAAGAGATAACTATAGCCTATTTGGTCCTTAATTTACCTTCCCGGAATTTTAGTATAACTTTCTTTTACCGAGGGTACCGAGTTCTGGGGGAAATCTTTCATCCTGTATAACTCGCTAACAAAGCGTTTCCGGACATATGTTTATTATGATTTTTTTTCTTATTTTTAGATCTAGATTAATTTGCCAAAGTTTGAACCTTAATGGAGTATTCTGTGAGCTTTTACATGTGTTTAAATAAATAAATAAAGTGATAGCCGAGTGCCGTAGCAGGTATCTGTTCAATCAGAGATAAGCTACAAACTCCTGGTCGCTCTTTGTAACGGTGACCGATTGGAATGGCCAGCAAAAAAGTCTATGTTCTCTGCTGTAAAATCACTTGCGGGTGGTACGGAACCCACCTAAAACTGTAGGTCCAAATCATCATTCAATTCATTACCCACGCACAGGTCTCAGACCTTTGTGGGCTTTTCATCCTCCGAAAAAAAGGATGAGAAACCCTTTACTTTTGAGTTATTAAATAATAAATATATAATTAAAAATAATCACACAAATAACAGCAATTGTAATAACCTGAGTAATTGACATTTCATGGAAACAAGCGAACAAGAGTGTAATGGAACAAATAAAATAGGCAGAGGAAGAAGAAGGAAAAAAGAAGGTAGGAAGTAAAGAAGAAGAAAGGAGAAGAAAGAAGAAGGGAAAGAAAAAGAAGGGGAGCTGGAGGAGGAAGAAAAAAATAGATGAAGGAAGGAGAAGAATGGAAGGGGGGAAAAAAGAACAAGAAAAATAACAAAAAAACAAGAGAAGAAAAAAGAGAAAAAAATGCTGTTGTCGATATCCGCCATTGTAGAAGTCTTCAGTCTACTTGATAGCACTTTAATAACAAATTAATAAATTATAAATATATCAAGAGTAATAAAAATATCAAGTGAAAAGTAATATGTATCTGCAAAATCTAATTAGTTGATAGTATAGTACTCACAGCGAATCTCCTAGCACTGGCAATTTTGTTCTCGACTCGCTTGTCGATGGCCTCGCGGAAGTCGCGCAGGAATGCTCGCTCCTGTGCGTAGAGCAGTCGGACGGGTGCGCCGGCCTCGTAGGGAATGGACCAAAGGGAAGTGGAGTACATGACAGGTGGCTCACTGCTCGACATCAGCGGACTGATGTTCCAGATGAGGGTGCCTTGCACACGCATCAGCTCCTCTGGCTTCACCTGGTCGGCTTTGTTCAAAATTATGCGAGTCTAGCAAACAAAAGCAACATAAAAAAGATATATAATACAGACAGGGGCATAAAGAACTATTAGGGAAGCTAATACAAACGAATCTATGTGAGATAGGAAACAAGAACACACATAATGTCATTTAAGAATATGCAATAAATAAAGTGATGTTGAAGATCCATCTTGTTTCCACTAATATGTAATAAAAACTTAAAAAACATTTTAAAGTGGAAATTAACTCACGTTATGGCGTGACAGCCGTTTCACTCTGTTGTCAAGAGCATCGTTAGACGCCCCACAGTACACTAGTGTTTTTCGATGCTCTTGACAACAGAGTGAAACGGCCGTCACGCCATAACGTGAGTTATAATTTCCACTTGAAAGTGTTTTTTAAGTTTTTATTACATATTAGTGGAAACAAGATGGATCTTCAACATCACGATATTATTTATTGCATATTCTTATAGGTCTTATAGGTCGTGCTTCACATGAAATCTGGATAGGTTGAGATATAGGTTGACTAGAAATAGGTAAAAAGATAAAGAGGTAACAGATAACAGAGGTAAATAGAAATAGGTACTGTAGTTTTCATATAACTTGGCATCAGTTGAGTTGAGATCTAGCAAGTCCTCCCATCTTCTACACGCTGCCAAGTTATATGAATACTACAGTAACAGATAGGTTAAAAAATGAAATGAGGTAAGCACTGATACTATAAGTAACACTAGTTCCTCAGAAAAGTATAACAATTTTAACAAGACTGGGAAAATTAAAAAAAAATTGTTAAAAAAGGAAGGTTGAAATTTCTGTTTTCTTGCTTCAAACTACATGTTCGTCTTGAACCTGAATTAAATAGTATATGAATTAAACCAGGATTAAATCTATAAAAAATAATTATAACTTAATATGTGATGATCCATGATGATCTGCGTGCGAGTCGAAAAGTTGATGTTTTTACTTTCTGACTGACATGCAGAACAATATTATAAGTTAATAAAAAATAAAATGATACATGAGGCACAACATGTTTTCGTGCTTGAGCCTAAAATACAGTGCCTAAAATACTGGCGGTGGACCGCTTAGCGCAGTTGGTTGGGGCGTCGCAACTTCAGCTTGCTGTCGTTTTAGCGGTCGTGGGTTCGAATCCCGCTCCTCCGTCTGGCATCTATGTGTGTTATCATTCACCTCATTACCCACGCACAAGTCTCAGACTCATGTGGGCGTAACAATAAAAAAATACAGGCAAGTACATGATGTGTTGTCTTACCTGATATTCCCTACCCTTGAGCTGGTCGAGTATGGCCTCGGTCTCAGGTCCAACATCTAGTTTGGACGGATCGTAGATGAGGAAAATGATGTCAGCTCTGTCGATGAACCACTGGCAAGCGTCGTTGAACGGAAACAGACGTTCCACTTGTTTGCGAATCTCAAGAATGCCGGGAATTTCCACTATGTTCACCTGGCACAACATACAGAACCGAGGTTGCCGAATTTGTAATCTTTCTTAGTAATGGCGAAGGTGATATTGTGGAAGGTATCCATAATGAAAAATAAGACGAAATTGTCACAACCACATTTATTAAAACTTCGAGAAACTAGTTTCGGTTGTTACACTATCGGTTGAATTTGTAATCATTGAGCACTTAATTTTTCATTTGTATGCTTCTTGTACAATATGTAAAACAAAATATACAATCTAATATTGAAATTAATATTATATATATAACAATATAATATACAGGAAGTGATAGCCGAGAGCCGTAGCACGTATCTGTTCAATCAGATAAGCTGCGTTCTCGTAGGACCTGTTTGTAACGGTGACCGATTAGATTGGCCAGCAAAAAAGACACTGTTCTCTGCTGTAAAATCACTTCCTGGTGGTTTGGAACCCACCTAAAACTGTAGGTCCAACCAATCAATCACCATCATCCAACTCATTACTCACGCACAGGTCTCAGACCTATGTGGGCTTCATCCTAAAAAAAAAAAATCAAAACTGACACTGTATTTCAATTTAGTATATTGTTTTTACTCACTTATATTGGGAGATGATAGAGGGATGCGTTTCACTTCTGAAAAGAAGCTTCTTCAGCCTTTTCGGAAATGAAATGCGTCCCACTATCATCTCCAATATAAGTGAGTAAAACCAATATACTAAATTGAAATACAGTGTCAGTTCTGATATTAGATTGTTCATTAAGTATTTCGTCATGGAAAACATCACGGACAAAATATACAATTTACAAAAAAAGTGAAGAAAATTGAAATTTTAAATGAAATAAGAAAAACCCGTTATTAAACGGAAATATGACTGAAAAGTTGAAATAAAAAATTTATTAGAACCGCAGAAAGTAAAAGGTTTCTACAGTTGAGTTGGAATAAACATGAACATATAAAAAATTGGTATTCGCATAAAGCTAAAATATGTAATAAAAGTTGTAAACGCGAAAAAAGTTTACTCAACATGAATAAAATGCTGCAGAATGCTCCCTTCAGAGGTCTAGTACAACCTGCCTTTGTGAATTACGCCTTTTATGTTGAACAAAATTAGGTTGCAGTTCGATATCCCATCCACCGAAATAATCACAGGAGTTTCGATACCGGATGGAAGTATTGATACTGTCTTGCTTATCATCACACCTTTTCTGTATCATCCGATTGATACAAAACAGCTGATAAAGTGGTACGTTGCGTGACATATTTACACTTTGAGGACTAGTACAACACACAAAAATAATGCTAAATATAAATAAAAATAGTTTCGGGGATGCTTGGGGTAATAGTACCGAATAATAGCCTACGAATCTACTTTGTATGGTCTCATGTTAGAGTATTTTTGATGGTGATAACAAATATTTTAGACAGAATTTATTAATTTCGAATTCCTTTAATTGCTATTACTTTATACTGAAGACTTCCGCAATGGCGGATATTGACAACAGCATTGAACAGCTGATGGGAATCGATGAATGCTACTGTACAAAAATATCAGTCACCACCGGGAATCGAACCACGGACCTCTCAATTGCCGGTTGAGCGCCCTTAACCACTAGACCATGGAGACCATGTTTATGTATATTTGTCAGTTTATTCAATTGTCAGTCACTTCAAACTAACTTGTGAAATATTTTATTTTTATTTTTCTGTATCGAAACTCCTGTGACTATTTTGGTCGATGTGATATCGAACTGCACCTCAAAATGACAGTAGATGAAATAGAAGTGAAAAATTTAACATGAGCATAATTAAGGGTGTTATCACAGTGAAGCATCAAATACTTAATGGTAATCACCATCGCAAAATCAAACACATGCTGAGTAATGGTGGTATTCACGCTGCTACATTTGTCATGCACCATTCCACAGCATGTGTTTCATTTTGCGATGGTGATTATCATCAAGGATTGGATGCTCCACTGTGCAAGCTCCCTTACACCTTCAATACTTGGAGCATCAATACTCGATGAAACTCATGCTGTGGAACAAGTATTCACCCTGCTTTGGATTTATCGCAAAATCAAAAACATGCTATAGAATGCTGTATGCAGATTGGAGCAAGGTGAATACCTCCATTCAACAGCATGTGTTTGATTTTCCGATGATTATCATCTAGTACTGCAAGCACCTCACTTTGCAAGCACTATTTCGTTTCTGTATTTCTCAAAAAGTCACCCTGCGTCATTTATTTATGTATTTATTTATTAAGAGATTTTTTTTTTTTTAGGATGAATCCCACATAGGTCTGAGACCTGTGCGTGGGTAATGAGTTGGATGATGGTGATTTATGAGTTGGTCCTACAGTTTTAGGTGGGTTCCGAACCACCGGGAAGTGATTTTCAGCAGAGAACAGAGTCTTTTTTGCTGGCCAATCTAATCGGTCACCGTTACAAACAGGACCTACGAGAACGCAGCTTATTTCTATCTGATTGAACAGATACCTGCTACGGCTCGCGGCTATCACTTGCCTATAATCAATGAGTTCACCGGGATGATCCCATTATTGTCCTCATAACACAAAACAAAGCACAAATTTCAATGATTACAAGAAAAATAATTATGAATACCTGAAAATATAAAGAAGATAATGTAAAAATAATAGATAACATAATCATTATAGATATTCATGACAAAGGTGTGAAATAGAGATATTTGGATGAAGCTATTACAGAATTTGAAAAAGATATTAAGATATAAAAATATTCAAGAACATTAGGTGACAATATTCTTAGAGATATCATGTCGCCTTTCTGTTTACGTCGGTTTATTGTACTGACCTTTTCAAGTAGTGGATTGTTTAGTCGAAGTCCTCTCAGTCGATCGAGGAGTCCCTGTCCAAACTTCTGCAGACCCGAAAATGTCCAATCGGCCGCCAGTTGGGTTCCATCAAGCACCTCTGACTCGTTGCCCCACATCAGTATGTTGAAGTAGGCCGGGGAAGGCTCGGCACCTATCATCATAATATGCAGTAATGAATTATTTAACTAAATTATTAGTTTTGTTTTTAAAGATTACGTCTTGAAAACTCCATAGCATGTCAAGACAAGTCAAGTCAGAACATGAATAATAAGACGAAATTGTCTCAACCACATTTATTGAAAATACTGAGAAACTAGTTTCGGTTGTTATACAATTATCAATCTCAAACAAACGGTTTGTTTGAGATTGATAATGGTATAACAACCAAAACTAGTTTCTCAGTATTTTTAATGAATGTTGTTGTGACAATTTCGTCTTATTATTCATTATGGATACCTTCCACAATATCACCTTCGCCACTACAAAGAAAGTTCAAGTCAGATCAACAATTATTATCTATAATATTACCATTCCTATTCACTAGTTATCACAAGTACAATTTCAATTAGTTGAGGTGAGGCTCAATTTTGATCTGAAAGCAACTTTTGTATATATAAACTCTTGAAATATTTCACTATTTCCATGACTCTTCAATACTGAGGTAGCTTGTTATTGAATTTCCTACCAATATAACTGGAGTTTTATTCGAATAATGTACTATTGTGACCAAGTGATAGCCTCCTCGCTTATAGTGGTCTATAAATACGAATAGAAGACCAGCACTAAGAAAATTGTTTTTGATAAAGTAATGGGTTTCCAGTAAAACAAGTTTAAACATTTCATTTGTCCGTCATTTTAGAATTTCTGTATAAAATGTTATAAATGTTTCAAACAAGGTCTTGAATAGTCTAGAAGAGTTGTGCTAGTATACACTAAGTGGGCGCTTAGCGCAGTCGGTTAGGGCGTCGCAACTTGAGCTTGCTGTCGTTTAAGCGGTTGTGGGTTCGAATCCCGCTCCTCCATCTGGCATCTGTGTGTTATCATTCACCTCATTACCCATGCACAAGTCTCGGACTTATGTGGGCATCATCAGCAATAAAAAGGTATAGAATTCTAGTTAGAGTCATTATAGTTTAGAAGAGAGACAATCATATACTATGACATGATTTTTTCAATTTCTAGTTTTATAATTTATGATCGAGTTTGTTTTCCAAACACATGAACGATATTCAACTGTATCAAAACTTCATATTTGTGCTTAAATGTGTTGGATAAATAACTATTCTATTCTTAAACAAATTGAGGTATAATTCGTGAGGTCATTATCAGGTTTTGAAAGATTTCTTGAAAAGTGTTGATTACATACCTGTCCTTAATGAAGTCTTCTTGTATTCATTGTCGAGTAAATAGTTGATTATTGATGATTTTCCTCCACTCCATGGTCCCATAAATAAAATGAGAGGCTTTGAGAAAATTTCTGGGTCTGTGAAATGGAACAAAATCAATCATTAGTATTCTAGGTTAAATTTCCTATAGAATGTGCTGCTATACTTATTACCGTATATTCTTGTTTCTTTCTAATTGGAAATCATTTAGAAATCGTCAATGTCTAGTTATTAACCGATGGCCGCATTCTCTCCTTACTTTTGAAATTATTAGAAATGACATTTCATCAAAATCTACTCTTTTTTCAATATTTTTCTCAATAATGGTCAATATGGTTCCTCAATATCAACTTTGATTCTAGATCATTTATGTATGTTTTCGTTTATTGCACAAAATTTGATTGTAATAATTATTATATTCCAATTATAATGATTAACTGATGGAAATCGGTATAAAGTAATAATTTATGTATGTTTATGATAATTTATGTATGTTTTCGTTTATTGCACAAAATTTGATTGTAATAATAATTATATTCCAATTATAATGATTAACTGATGGAAATCGGTATAAAGTAGAGTTCAAATTCATTTTAGATTCAAATTTATCTTTTTAGCTAATAAGACTGTTTTCCCTTGAATATTTTCACGAATCGTTTCATGCCTTAGAGGTGTAATCGTTTATGGCGTTATCTCTGATAAGAATGTAACTGCTACTCCTGGAGTTACGGGCTCGATTCCCGTTGTTTAGTCTGGTAAATTTCCTGTAGTCATTCACTTTATTACCCACGCTCAAGTCTCAGACTTAAATGTGGGCATCGTCAGCAACAAAAACAAATCTTATGAAGTATTATTATAAATAACATTATAACATTTATATTGTACATAAAAAACATTATATTATACATAAATAACATTATAAACATAAAAAACATTATATTATACATAAATAACATTTTTATATTCATTTTGATGCTATAAATCATGCCGAAGACCTCCGCTACTTCATTAAATAGCTAATTTAAATCGATGAAAAGAAATATAGAAAATTAATATATTGTTAATATTTAGCAATTCAATGAAATTCAAATAACGTTTATTCGTCTTAATATACAGCAGTATAAAATAAAATTCCTAAAAATACCCTTGAAGAAGGCTCCTCACATGGGAGAAAGCCTGTGGATGAGGAGCGAGTTCTCAATATAAAGTAAAATATAACAATTTCAGTACAGAAAAAATACAAGGTGCAAGCTAACTGAAACAAAACTAATAACACTTAAATGAATGAATAAATAAATAAACACTTCATACATCAGTTATTCCAAAATAAAAGTATCCACAAATTATTATAACTAACAACAGTATAGGTATACAACAATAGAATTACTTACAATTTAGTAGGACTACAAATAGTAATGAGCAAATAATGTTGCATACAGCATACGTGAAACAGAATATGAATTACAATATTTCTTAGTAATCTGAAATTGTGTTATACTATTTTATGAAAATGTTATAACAAATAAGACAATGCAATATAGTTTGTTCATTTTCTGAGTTTAGAAACGTGTGTTCTATGTTTTCTCATGAGAAGCCAAGAATCGAAGAGATTCATTGAAGCATTTGGGATGTTCAGAAGAATTTTCGTGTAATTTGCTCTTTAGTAGACATACAAGTCCTGTCTCAAACAGAATGCTGAAGTAGTAATGCAATCTGTCCATTTTAAAACTTGACCGAATGCCAAAAAGAACCGTGAGACTTGCCTCAAGGCCTGTCTCGAATTTTCTCTCTCTATTTTTTATCAAAATCTGGCGCATTGTCCCTTTTTTAGATTTCTACTTGTCACTAAAACTACCAGTGATCTAAAATTTTGTAGAATGGGACTTGTAAAGTGTGTGATAGTAATTTATTACGATATTGAATGGAGATTTTTAATAGAAATCTATTTTAAATGGATTCGTATTTAGTTTTTTTTTTAATTTTTATTTTGGAACGCACTATAAATTGTAGTTTGGCATCACTTACTTTAACTTTATTTGAGATTTTGATTTTAGTAGTTCTTTCTGGTAAGACAGATATCGTTAGCATAGATTAATATTCAAATTCACCCAAATAATATATATATATATATATATATTTCTATTCATATATTTAGGCTACATATAACTGGACATGGTAAAACAATATGTTTTCCGTCCAATACTGATTCTATTAGCCTACTCCATTTTTAAATCAGAGTCTAAATGTTCATTAGTCACATTTCAAATGTTACTAAAGAATTAACTTTTCATGTGAAATTTAACGACATGCAGCACCGTTAACGACATCTGCATGTCGTTAAATTTCACATGAAAAGTTAATATTAACAACGCAGTTCGTCATGGAACAAGAAATCCAGGAAGTTACTAAAGAATTTTGTTCAGGGGAAACATAAATATAATTCAAATCTACTTTATTTTTTAATCTATCGGTTTAATTTATTGAAGCCTTTTGATTAATTTCATCCACAATATTAATAAAAACTCGAAATTGAAGCACTAAAATTTACAAGATACTTAAAAGTTGATTCACAACTTTTGTGATAGATTGTGGTATTTGTTCGTAATAAATAAAAGTGGTTCGGCAATATCAAATAATTATTATGTTCAATCAGGAATATATGATTTTTTAATTTTTTTCCCCCGGAGGATGAAGCCCACATAAGTCGGAAACCAGTGCGTGGGTAATGAATTGGATGATCGTGATTGATGAGTTGGACCTAGAGTTTTAGGTGGGTTCCGAACCACCGGGAAGCGATTTTACAGCAGAGAATAGTATGTTTTGCAGGTCAATCCAATCATTCACCCTTACAAAGGGCGCCCAGGAGTATCGTAGCTTATCTCTGATTGAACAGATACCTGCTACGGCACTCGGCTATCACTTTCCCATTAATTAAACTACCCTGCAAATCTCATTACATTCAAAATAGCAGGTATCTGTTCAATCAGATAGATAAGCTGCGTTCCCGTAGGTCCTGTTTGCAACGGTGACCGATTAGATTGGCCAGCAAAAAAGACACTGTTCTCTGCTGAAAATCACTTCCCGGTGGTTCGGAACCCACCTAAAACTGTAGGTCCAGCTCATCAATCATCATCATCATTACCCACTCACAGGTCTCAGATCTATGTGAGCTTCATCTTCAAAAGAAATGAGTTTTAAAATTGTTCTAGTACACTCACCTCCAAAATGCCTATTGCTGAGATCACGATATTTGTACAGAATTTCCAAAGGTTTAATTGCATTGTCGTACAGTCTCTTCAGTTCTCTAAGTGTTACATCGATTGTTTTTGATAGAAGATTTTCTGTTTCGGCAGCTTCTGGTCCAAGCCTTAGTATCTCAGAAATGTGCTCTCTGGAACGGAGTTTCTCTGGTATAACTACGTCCTGAAAAAAATTAAAAAAATAAAATAGAAAATTCTAGTTGGTCGTTTGGGTAAATTTTAAGCAGAGAATGATTGTAGTTCCAACCTAACCTAACTTGATCTATTGTGTAAATATATATATTTATAAAACTGTTCGTTCAGTGCATCGTTTTATTGAACTATTGTATATTTTTGAGTAAAGAATTATATGAGTTTCTTCAAGTGAAATGAGACTGACACAAAGACATAAAAACTGAAGATTTTGGTAAATTATTTCTAAAATTTGGACTGAAAGCCTCTTGTTCCTTCTAATATATAGTTGTAAAAATAGATGAATCCATGAAAATAAATTATAAATTTGATCCTTCCAATATATAATTGTAATAAAAATGGGTAAATTTAAACAAAATACATTTTTTTAAGTAATTCAAAAACTCTTGCGTTTCTAATAATTGTGAAACAAAATCGTAATTTATAAGTATGGAGAAATGTAGATTTTCATATTTTTATATGACAAGATTTGGTTCAATTGTAATAATAACAATGATTAAAATTGGCTAATATAAATATCTATAAAATAATTATCGAATATGTATAATATCCTTAGTTTCTAAAAGTGGGAGACCACTTTCTTCTCTTGTAGCACATGCTCCATTGCATTAGGATTACTAATACTTTGATTTATTATCGGAATAACCATCAAACAGTATTAAAAATTGTCTGAATTACCTAAAAATTATCACCTTTTTGTGTAATACTTGCTTCATCAAATCAGGTTTACTAATACTGGGATATGAAGAACCATCAAATATGATTAAAATTGACTGAATTATCTTAAACATTGTATTACCATAGATTTACTTATTGAATTAGGATTACTAAATTTGTGATTTATCATTCAAATAACCTTGAAACCAAGCTTAAAATTTTCTGCTGGCTAAAAGATTATTTAAATGAGCGGATATTCCACTTGGCTAATAGTGCAGTTTCTTAAATGATTACAATTAAGTGGTTACTATTCAACTAACCAAAGTCAAATCTTCTTCTGGATTTTCCTCTTCAGGTTCTTCTACTTTTTCTGCTTCTTCAGTCTTCTTGGCTTCTGAAATTAAAATAGAATCTGATTGGTATGATCTGTTTGACCTAACCTTCTTCTATTAAAAATTTAAATAAAGAAAATAAACAAGATTAAAACTGAATGATGTAATAAATATGAATTATTATCACCTTCATATTTTTGGAGGTGCCAGTTTTTTAATTAATGACCTGTTCATGGCTTTATTCAGAATTTTTACATACTTTAATCCACCCTCAACTGTGCATATGCAACTGTTATTCAGTATTTTTAGATTTGCAGGAAAGTAATTTTTTATTTTTGTTTTAAGAGTTTAGGGTACCTTGTAGTTTCCTATTCTCTATTGACTAGTTGTTCCTGGTTCGGTTCCAGCCTTTCCAGGCTAGGTTTTTATTTGCAAAAATCATATGGAAGCGTACAGGGCACCAACCAAACCCAAGTCCTGCTCCCTCATCACAAAAATTATAGAATTTCAAATGACTCTTAATAAATTCAAACTAGAAACAAAACAAAAAATAATAAGCTAGAACAAAACTTGGAAAAATCTTAATTATAAAACACCGTTATAAAGCAGATGTTATGAGAGATGATTGTAGTGAAACGATATTTTTTTTTTTTTTTTGAGGATGAAGCCCACATAGGTCTGAGACCTGTGCGTGGGTAATGAGTTGGATGATGGTGATTGATGAGTTGGACCTACAGTTTTAGGTGGGTTCCGAACCACCGATATGAGGTGAGACAGATGGGATGAATGAATAGAATTGAATGACTGCCTTTATGTTTTGCCTAGGAGGGCGAAGTTAGGGCAAAAAGAGGAAAAGAGTGTAATGAAAAAGAGGTCCAGCATAAAATTCATTTTTGCATACCTCAATTCAACTTTGCCTCAAACTGTTAAGATTCAGTTGGTATGACTTGTTGGACCTAACCTACAAGGATTTAGATTCTCTATTTAGAATTTTGTGATGAAAGCAGTTTTGGGCTTGAAGCCTGTTTCATCTTCAGATTCGATTGTATTAATTGAGCTCTGATTAATAAATAAATAATTTAGATTAGTAATGGGAATATTATTTTTAATTTTTTTCAGTTTAGTAGTCCAGGGCTCCACAAATTTAAGTTTCAAGGTTTTGAATTATTGCTTAAAGTTTTCAATTGTATACTATTATGGTGAACTTTCTTACCTTCAGCTACAGTTTCAGCACTTTCTTCAGCTACTGGTGCTTCTTTGCTTTCCGGCTCTGATGTAGCTTCTACTTGTTCACTGGTTGTAATCTTCTCCTCTTCTACTACTTCTTTTGATTCCTTTTCTGTTTTTACATCTTCAGCACTTTCCACCTCTCCTTTAGCACTTTCTGACTTTTCTTCTGCACTTACTTCTTGTTCCTCAACGTTTTCTACTTTTTCTTCAGTACTTTCTACTTTCTCTTCAACACTTTCCTCTTCTCCTTTAGCACTCTCATCAACTTCTTCAACACTTTCTTCAGTTTTTCCATCTTCCACCGATTCTACTACATCTTCTTTACTTTCTTCATCTGCCTTCTCCCCAGTTTCATCAGCCTTCTCTTCTTCCTTTGATTCTTCTTCAGTTGCTTGTTCTTCTGAAACAACTTCTTCTTCAACCCCCTTTTCTGCTGATTCTTCAACTGTTTCTTTGGATTCTAATGATTCTTCTTTGGGTTCTTCTTTATTGGCTTCTTCTTGTGTTTCTTCTGAAGCAGTGTCATCACCACTTCCTGCTTCTCCTGATCCTTCTTGTTCTACTGATTCCCCTTCTTTCTCTTCGGTTGATTGCGGTTCTGATTCTTCTTCTTTGTCACTTTCTGCTTGTTCTTTTGATTCGGATTCCTCTGCTGTTACGTCTTCTTCTGAAGGTTCTGCATCTGCAACTGAAGTTAGGATATAAATAAAAATAGAATTTATCCACCCATAATGACATCATTTAAATTAAAATGTACTTGTTTCATATAAAAATAAACCCAGCAAACTAGAATTATATAAATGTATTAGGGAATAGTCCACAGTTATTACATTATTAATTTGTTATTAGAAGTATTGAAAGCTGTTAAAAAGCTTTATAACATAATATATAATAAAAGTTATTACAGTGGCTATCCTCTTGTAAATAGAATAGGCAAAGATACTAAATAGGCTTAGAAACATTTATAGCAGTTGAAAATAGAATTGAGAAATGAAATTCAACATAATTGTGATTAAAATGACTTGACTTGTACATTTTTGGCTCTAAAATCTCAAATAAAATTCAAAATTATATCCACTTTCTTTGGACTATTGGAGGGTTTTAGTGCTTCGTTTTTAAAGTGAACTTTTAAATTGATATTCTTGTTTTGGAAAGAATTAGTAATTGTACTTCATAGTGAAATGTCTAGTTAAACTTGGATACAACCTAAAATTTGTATTTTTTAGTTGAAAATTAATAAAGAAAGCAGTAGTGGGCTGTACCTGTTAAAACTTTACTTGATTGTGTTCCTTATAATAAATGAATGAATAGAAAACATTATTTTAAGCTAGTTAAAATATGATAGGATTTTCCTATTAGAACTATATAAAATCCAGATGTTTTCAAAGGCTTTTTCATTTATAAATCCAGTGCTTAGTAAAGTAATTTTGAGTTTAGTATTCAGTAGAAATAATTGTATGTTGTATACAAAAATGGTTATATTTAAAAGAATCACTCAGTTGTTATTATTGTATGCTATACAGTAACAAGCTATCTATATCTCTAAAGTACTTTGAAAACCTTCGCACAGGTTTTACACCTATGCAGTTATTATTTTCTAGAAACTTACCTACCTTTGCATTGCATAATACTGTATTATGTACAATCTCAGTATACTCTTATTTGTAAAATTTACTTTCTAAATTTGTATTTTGATTCTTTCACATTGTCAAAATTTAATATACTGTATGTTATTTTGAAAGAAGGAATAAAATTTTATTTGAATTATTTGATAAGTTTTTGTATTACTGCCAACGATAGTGTTATTTAGTTGAATGTTACTTAAAAATGCCTTCAGCAATAAACATTTTTTTAGAGTATTTCGCTATTTAAAGCTTGTTATGTAGAGGTTTCAAACGAACTATTGTATAGAAAGGCTGGAAACAAACCCACCAACTCCTTCATCAGTCTCTAGTGATTGGTCATCAGTTGTCGTCTCACCAGAACCCTCTTCTTCTTCTTTAGTGTCGTCTTCCTCAGCTCCACTGTCCTCTGTTCCTGTTTCTTTCGATTCTTCTTCTTCAGCAACAGTGGGTTGGTCTCCTTGCATTATTTCGGCCGATGTCTCATCTGCTGCTGCTGCTTCTTCAGTGCTTTCTTGATCTGCAGTTTCGGTGCTCTCAGTGCTTTCTGTGGCTTGCGTTAGGGTTGCGGTCGATCCTTCCTAAACAATTAGTATTCTTGAACAGGCAACACTATCTGGGTGCAAAGGAAAAAAATTTGTATGGAAATAGTATATTACATAACAAGGGTGGTAAGACGGTGTTTACCGTATGAGTTTTATATCAGGTTAGGTTAGGTTAGGTTATAGATAGTAAGATAGTTTATGCATGAGATGAAGTTGAGTGCAGAATTATCATAAGAGTATGGTAAACACCTTACCAGATGTGTTATGTATGTTATTTCTTGTCATATAAGTCTAAAATAGCAAATAAGTTGAAATAAGAAACTATAAATCATTGTTATACGAACATAACCTCAACACACCAAATCACAGCAACTCTAGGTGAAATTGTGCAATAATGGTCCTAGATCAGCTGATCTAGCTTTCGGTTGAATGGGTTTTCAGTGAAATAGTAACCAGTAGCCACCCATAAGTGTGCGGTAGTAATCTTTTGATGATCTTTACCACACAGTGTGCGGTAATAATCATCAAATGACATCTGTTTACCACATTGATTCCTTGACTGATAAACTGTCCATAACCTACAAGTTTGACGAAAACAACTTCTTCATGTTTGTTTTAAAAAATTTCTAGGTACTAGTAGTAGTAGTAGTAGTAGTAGTACGCATATGGCTCTTAGTGTTAGGAAGACCCTATTTTTTATTTAATACAACTAGTTACAGTTTATTAAATAACTAGTAGTTTCAACTTGCTGATGTATGGGAAGCATGTTAAGGTACGGTTACACCAGAGCGAACAGGAGCGAACCGAACGTTCACTGGTGTTCACTGGTGTTCGCTGTGGTTCGCGAACACCTGAGAATGGGAGTAGTCACACCAGAGTGAACACACATGAATAGTCTTGATTGATTCATGATCGTCGTGTCGTTCGCTTGTGCTCCATCCACCACAAGAACTCCACGGTGACCATAGCCTTATCATGGACGAGTGCAATGGTGATAATGAATTAGCGCTTATATGCCTGGCGGGATGTACAGCTGTGTTGTTAAATATTCGTAAGCGCATGAGAGATAGACAAATATGGACTAGTCAATTTCTTGGTTCTCGTGAGACACATGGAGGACGTGTACTACTGGAGCAGCTGCAGTTGGATCGTGGACTAGGGTTATTTAATAACTTCTGCCGTATGACACCAGCTGATTTTAATATACTGCTCACTCTCATAGAAAAAAGAATTTCGAAATTGGACACCAATTATCGAAAAGCAATAAAACCAGAAGAAAAATTAGCATTAACTTTAAGATTCTTAGCAACAGGTGACAGTTATGCTAGTCTGAATTATCTGTTTAAAATATCTAAAAGTTCAATTATTCAGATAATTCCCGCAGTTTGTGAAGCTATTATTGAAGCCCTTGACGAGTATATAAAGGTAAGTTAATAAAAATAGCAATCAATACTAATATTCTTTATAATATGTAATATCCCCAATACACAAAGTCCTAATTCTATAAATTTGATGTTAATGTAAAAATTCATTGTAGGCCTAGTAAACAAAAATGTCAGGTCTAAATTCCTATACTATATCAATACTAATATTATTATAAACTTAAAAAACACTTTTAAATAGAAATTGACACACTCGTGTACTGTGAGTCGTCTGATGATGCTCTAGACAACAGAGCGAAACGGCCGTCACGCCATAACGTGAGTCAATTTCCATTTAAAAGTATTTTTTTAGTTTATAATACATATTAGTGGAAACAAGATGGATCTTCAACATCCTAATATTATTCTTTATAATTGTAATATTCCCAATACACAAAGTTTAATTCTATAAATCTGATGTTAATGTAAAAATTCATTGTAGGCCTAGTGAACAAAAATTTGTACTCTTCTATCAGATCCAACACTTTCTCATCAGTCCACTCCATAGTTAATAGGAATAATAATTCAGTACAACAAACTACAAAATAAACCACCAAACAAACAACAACAAACAACTCACAAGATAGCAGTAACAAGGTTAAGTAGGTTATGTTGACAAGGACCAGACTGGAGTCACTCCGACTTGGTCACACTGAAGCGAGCACCGAACACGAGTGAACGCGAATTTCCTTTGATCATTCGCTACAAAACCGACAATGGATGGAGCAGGCGCGAACGCGAATATGCGACTACCGAGCACTGTCGAACACGACCGATTGGTGTTCGCTGCCGCTCGAGGCGCCGGTCACACCAAAGTGAATTTCGCATTCGTTACTGCTCGTTCGCTCCTGTTCGCTCTGGTGTAACCGTACCTTTAGACTTTGCAGTTTAGGTGAGCTCCGAACCACTGGGCAAGTGATAACTTAGCAGATAACGTCGTCATAGCTACTCGGTCACCCATCCTAGTGCAGTCTAAAAGTCTGCTTTTTATAAATTATTTTTTGTATTTGCTATACGTTTTGTTCATCGACCCTAATTTGAGACATGGTTCAATAATTTAGTTTTGGCAATATAATTTATGTTTGTGCTATTCTGCCACTAAAACTGTTTTTTCAAGCC
The DNA here is from genome assembly GCA_948455865.1 of Conomelus anceps. Lineage (NCBI taxonomy): Eukaryota > Metazoa > Arthropoda > Insecta > Hemiptera > Delphacidae > Conomelus > Conomelus anceps. The sequence continues at coordinate 29,918,716 of OX418227.1, read as the reverse complement.
AATTTTAGATTTTTGTTTTTGTTTTCATTTAAATGTTACAAAATAAACTAATTATTTTAACTCTTAATATAATTGTCTGTTAAAAATATGAGATTTTAAGAAGATTGTTATAAAGACCTAAAAAACTTGAAAACGATGAATTATTTATATGATTTATTTATAAACACACAGACACATATTATTTCATAGATATTTAAAGAGAATCTCTACTCAATAAACTGTTATAAAATATATTTTTTCAATTATGACACCATACTATAATACTATGTGTCAGGGTGACGCATAGTATTATGTTCTACATTAATTTATTATGATGCACGAACTGTGTGAAACTGTGAAATCTAAACTAGTTTAAACTTAGTTAAATTAATTAAATTTGATAAATTGGCTCTAGAAAAATTCGACTTGGGCATAATGGACTTGGATCTGGTAGAAAATATCTCTTATCAGTTATGATATAGGTGAATTATAGCATTATAGGTCACCCAATTAATGAGACTGTCGCTACCATATTTAGTCATGACGACAAGATATTATTACATCCTATCAATTTAGTGGGCCTCAACCCTGAACAAGAATACTTGGTGGTTTTGCTGTTCAACAAAGAATATCATAAACTGTTAACTTTTTCCTGCCCATGATTTTACTTTTAATAACGACAAACAAATTGGTATTGCAAATTTATGTTAATCATAACAAGGAGTTAGCTGTTGAAAAACATAAAATGAAAATAAAGTATATTTTGCTCTATTTTTTCGATGTGCTTCAAATATAGCACATGGTGTCAGGAGGAGGAGGAGGAGGAGGAGGAGTAGGAGGAGGAAGAGGCGTTGAAGAAGCAAGAGGAGGTCGTAGTGATGTAGTGATGAAAAAGGAGGAGGATGAGGAGAAGAAGGTGATAGATGAGAAGGGGACATTTGAGGAGGTGCAGAAGGTGAGGTGGAGGTGGGGGAGAAGTTGGGGTGAAGAAGAAATAAGAAAAAGAAGACAGAGAAGACGAGAAGCATTGTTACTTCAAGATGAAGCATTGAAACTTTTCTAATTGACTATCGCCTTAAAAATTGAATTTAGTCGATTCACCTGTTCGGTACTGGCATCAGTATCGGTTGCAGTTTCTATTGACTTGTCTTCTGTTGATTCTGCATCTGGCTGTAGTGCATCAACCGCCTCTACAAACAAAGCAGTATTATCACTATTGCTTTCATTCAATTAAACTCTTGCTTATCTTTCTAATGAATTTATATTTTCGTAAAAGAAAGAGAGAAATAAATTTATTTTTGCAATGTAAAAAACTTACTAATCAAATTTCATAAATCATATATTCGTTTATCGAAAACAAATTCAATGCCACACGTCACCATTTTTTTTTTGAAGCCCACAGGTCTGAGACCTGTGCGTGGGTAATGAGTTGGATGATGGTGATTTATGAGTTGGACCTACAGTTTTAGGTGGGTTCCGAACCACCGGGAAGTGATTTTCAGCAGAGAACAGTGTCTTTTTTTCTGGCCAATCTAATCGATCACTGTTACAAATAAGGACCTACGAGAACGCAGCTTATCTATCTGATTGAACAGATGCCTGCTATCTTGTTTCCACTAATATAATAAAAACTTGAAAAACACTTGAAAAAACAAGTGGAAATTATGACTCACGTTATGGCTTGACTCAGTGTACTGTGGGTTGTCTGACGATGCTCTTGACAACAGAGTGAAACAGCCGTCACGCCATAACGTGAGTCATAATTTCCACTTGAAAGTGTTTTTTAAGTTTTTATTCTAAAGAAATATATCATTTATCGTTTTGGAAGGAAAAGAAAGATTATTAAAAACTGATTGCTTATATTTATGGAAGAAGTAAGAATAATGAAAAAATATTTCAACTTATTGAGAAAATGAAAGATTCTCAATGAAAATCAGAAAATTCTATGTAAATCATCCACTCTTTAAGCTATCTATCTTGTTTCCCATATATTTTATGCTAGTAATTTGTAGCATTGGAACAAGAAAGATAGATAAATGTCGTTATTTTTACAATAAATTAGTGCTGTGGGCAAAATTAAGTCAAACAAGCCTCCTTCACCATTTAACCCACAAAACCTTTCAAAAACCAACAAAAGAAATGCGTAGCAAATAAAAAACATCAATTATCAAATTAACATTAATAATAAGCAGTGTAAAAAGTTATATTTTCAATTGGAACTCCATGAATATAGTTTTGCCTATAAGAGCCCTTTAATGCATGCATTTTCGTATGGACGATAAAAAACCGGACGTTTTTAAATACATTGGAACAAATGAGCGCATTTATGCACTGTCGTCTGTTTTTCAGCTGTCGTCCGTTTCTAAAACATGTCGCAGTGTTTTAGAAACGAACGATAAACGCAGTGACGGACGTCTGCTCAAAGTACACGGTAGCATATGGCTGTGTGGCTTGGGGATCTGTGATGGGTCCACATTAATTGTCTACCTATAGCGTACAGGGCAACAGGTTGTTGGGTTGTGGGAGAGTACAGCCATAGACGAACCATCAAGACGAACCATCCCTGATCAATGGTACAGCTATTGTTCCTAGATCTATGAATGCCCATTGTTAATGACTAGTATGAGAACTGGACCCAAAGGTGATTAGCCATCTGAAGAGAGCACGATTTGGAGTAATATGGAGTACTGGGCTACACATGCAGAGTGACAAAATCTCAATAAAGTGACAATGCTTGAGAGTTCATTCTCTATTAGTGAAGATTGTAAGCGATTCATGATTTGCTTTCAAATAAACAAATTAGTGCTGAGATGTGGGTATTGAATATGTGTGGATTATTTTGTCTTTATATATCCTACTTCAGGAATTTACAGAGAGTATCTCTGTAACTGAATTGGAACAAAATTTGAAAGACTTTATGTCAAATACAATTTTAATATTAGATGTTAATATTGCCTATTACATTACCTATTTCCTATAGATTCAGTTACCTCAAGGGTGGTAACTCCTCTCCCCCCCCCCCACCATACTTTAATAATGTACTATCTTTGACACAATTCCAAGACCTAGCACTGAAATTCAATCTGAAATAACTGTTACTTGATAAATTATGTTTTTTCTAAAATAATATTCTGAATATAGATTGCTTTCCAAGACCTGGACGATTTTCTGAGACGATTTTAGAGGGACTATTTATCAAAAATTTTTCCTGGGGAGGACCTCCGGACACCCCTCGCCCTGGGGGGTGTGAAATACCCCCCAGACCCCCCCAATCGCTATGCTACTGGATAAATCTTTTCTTTTTTTGTGAACTATTTTTCTTCTCCTACCTATCCTTTCCATTGAACCTGAAAGGACATTGAAGTACTGTACTTTCAAGTTACATTGATTACATAACAGTATTTGTCTCACAACTCCACAAAATATCTACTCCAAAATGTGCGCTCTATAGTCAACACCAACAAGGAAGGCTCAAAATCAACAAATTGGTCAAACTTTCAAACTATTATAGAACAATAGAAAGAGGATGAAGGAAGGAATATTTCCATCTTTACAAACAATAGCACAACCCTTTCCGATCCCATCAACCTGTTGCTTCGTCTAACTTCAGGTAGGAAATAAATGTGGACCCACCACAGATCCCGAAGCCGGCTGTGTTTATGCAGACGCACGACAAACGCACGTTTCCCACTCCAAGCCGCAGTGCTGCCAACCTTTTACGTTTTCTTTTTACATAATGCAAATAAGCAGCGTACAACACAACAGGATCCATGATACTATAACTATATTGGTAGCACTGCCACCCCCACCCTCATCCTTAAGCAAACGTGACAGAAAATTGAAGACACAAGACATAAAATCAAAACGCACGACACAAAACTTACGGTCCGTACGAAAACGCATGCATAAAAGGGCTCTAAAGTGAATGCAGGTAATCAGAACGTTATCAGGTGGTGTTTATTTAATGGTTTATTATTAATCAGAGATGATAATGAATAGGTCTATCTTCTTATCAATTTTGTCCCTTCTAAAGCTGGGCATTCACGTTCCGATTTACAGTACCACTTGCAGTCCAACCTCCAAGGTGGGATCCGAAAACGGAACGTGAATGGGCTTGTTGGATAGTTGGAATTGTAGATGGACGACTAGAGGGACGTCTTCCAAATGTCGACGGTGTTGAAGCGTGTGTGGGGGAGTCGGATCAAAGTCGTCCATCTTATCTCAGTCAGTGCTTGACCTTCGGGCAACTTCGGTTATATTTTTCGGCTCGAAAGCGATGCTCACAGCTGACTAGGAATAAAGTTGGATTGCAAGTAGGAGCGTGAGTGGAGTCGACTATCCATCTAGCAGTACTACTAGCAGTACTGCAAGTCGTAACGTGAATGCCCAGCTTAAGCTAGTATTTGAATAATGGTGGCACTTAATCTTAATTTTATTTTCAATGGTCGAGTTTTACCTGTAGATGTTTGTTTTTCTTTGAGTGCCTTTTCTATGTAGGGTCTGCATTCGGATTCTGAAGGAGCTGGTTGCTGTACTCCTCCCCATCCTATGGCGTGTACTTCTGAAAAAGTAAAAATCAGAAAATCAGATCTAGTTGGACTATTTTAGTATTCAAAATCGTTCTGTAGAAGCTAGTGACAGGTAAAGGGAAGCTAGGGAAGTGATAGCCGCGAGCGGTAGCAGGTATCTGTTCAATCAGATAGAGATAAGCTGCATTCTCGTAGGTCCTGTTTGTAACGGTGACCGATTAGATTGGCCAGCAGAAAATACACTGTTCTCTGCTGTAAAATCACTTGACGGTGGTTCAGAACTACCGCCGAATATCAACATTAATTAAATAAATTAAACTATTAAATTAATTAATTTAATTAAGTTTGAGGCTACATACATTAAAACAATGTTCTTGTAGCTTGTTTGAAATGTATCTTACTTTTTTCTATCCATCTAGTAGGGTCTGTGCAATATCTTCTTACATTTTGTTTTCTTTAAATTTTTTTATCATTCCTCGATTATCTGTTGAACTTTGTTCTTTTACCGTTATTATTCTGTCGATTTGTTCTCAATTATTTTTTTTTTTTTTTTTTTTTTGAGGATGAAGCCCACATAGGTCTGAGACCTGTGCGTGGGTAATGAGTTGGATGATGGTGATTGATGAGTTGGACCTACAGTTTTAGGTGGGTTCCGAACCACCGGGAAGTGATTTTACAGCAGAGAACAGTGTCTTTTTTGCTGGCCAAAATTAACAAAATTAACTTTGTTATTGTTGTTTAAGTTTTATGATTATTTTGTTTGTTTCTTTTCTTGTTACCAATGTATTTGACTGGTTTTATTACACAGCTTATTTTTTTGGTCGATTGTAGAGGAGTGTGGCCTATCAGAGGTTCTGGTTCAGTAGTGTCATTTCTTGTAGGCTATAAACAAAAATGTAGCTGCTGAATATTTTTATTTTAGTTTGATTTAGAACGGTGTAACTGCCAAAACTATAGTAGAGTCTGTCACCCGATTCTTGGTAGAAACACGTTTGTTTTGTCTCTACGCAGTGTGTACAGCGTTGCAACCGGCTGTACTGGAAACTAGTTATTTTTGTATAACAAATAATTTAAGAACATATTTTTTTATTAACAGTATATTTTTTGCTGGTCAATCCAAAATCGGTTACCCTCACAAAGAGGGCCCATGAGTTTCGTAGCTTATCTCTGAACAGATACCTGCTACGGCACTCGGCTATCACTTCCCTATTAATGAAACTACCCTGCAAATGACATTAACATTCAAACCTTACATTCAAAGCTTTTTGTTAATTATTCCCAAGTTGAGATTTGAGAAAGGAACAGTTTAGGGCTAAAAGCTTATTTTTATCAGGAGAGAGCCGTCAAGCGCATATAACTGCCAATAATGAATTGACAAGCTATACGTTTTTTTTTCATAATATGATTTATAGTTGTGATAAGAAATCAACTTTCTGAATCACTTGAATCCACTCCAATTCAAGATCTAGAGCATGCACTTACACCATAGAAAAATACTTTTTGAATTTGACAAATCACTTATTGTAGCAAATACAAATTAACTAACTAATTATTTTACTAACTCGTTAGTATTTGGTGAGTACAACGATCGGTGACGCGATTTTATAAATACCGTTACCGGCGTGTCGTGGTGATTAGAAAGGGAGAAAAAAACAGATGATGAATGAGAGAGTGTGTAAGAGGGAGAGAACGAGTGGAGGAGGAATAAGTGATAGATGTCGCTTTGGTAATTTTGGCAGACGGTACGATTTTTTATTCTAATAAAAGCTCTGGCCAGTTTTGGTGGCCGGGGGGGGGGATTTGTGGGTAAGGGGGAGGGGTAAACTGAAATCTATTTCTGTGTCTAAAGGTAGAGCGCTTTTGAAGTAGGAGCAGGGAGCCTGGATGTCACTGAAATTTCGGTTTTTTCGAAATTCATCGCCCCGGTGTCAACTTTGGGTCTGTTGACATTGTTGTAGGCACTTCAAGTGCGAACTGCTTGTGGTAAAGGGTTCACCAGAATGATGTTGAGCTTTAGAGGATGTAGTTGAGTAGGTCGAAATACTGTTCATTCTTATTTAAATTGGTTGGATCTAAAAATGGCAAAATCGTATCAAGATTAAAATGAAAAATCATTTTCATTTGAATTGATAAAAATAATATCATTGCAAGATTAATGTTTTTCATTCATGAATCATCACAAAATAACAAATTATTATGTTATGTACAATGGTTATGGGTAATCGAATCTCACACATTTTGGGTGCACCAAACTATTATAATTTTCTGAAATATATTAGAAGGTACAAGGGGGTGCTTGCACATTGGAGCATTCTATAAAAATATATGCATAGTAATTCAATGAATTGACATTACGAACTAAAACTAGTTAAGAAGTAACCTTATGAAACAAACAGAAGTAATTAAATTGTTTAAGTTTTAAACAATAGGCATCTTTTAAAACTTATTACATCTCAGCACTATTTCATTCTAAGTTTTAAGTAGTTGTGAACTATTTAATGCATATATCAAAGCTATTTAAGTAGATCTTTGGGCCTGATTTTTTTCAGCAACACTTGATTCATTCAACACTTTAAAAGTAGTTATAAAGATTTATGTAGTAGTTGGCTGTCCTAATAGTAATTAAACTGAAATTATTTATAGTTGCAGACAAATAGATTATGTTATGTATGATGCTCTACAGTGGGAGGAAACTAAAAAGATTGGAACAATAATACATAGTTGAACTAAAATAGTATTAGATATAAATAGTTTTCAATGCAATAATTAATTTATCACTGTAGTTGTTACTGAAATAATTTGGGATAGCTTATGTGAAGACAATTAAATGTGTTTTAATATGAATGCTTTCTGACAAGCTTAAATATATCAGAATGAAATGTTTTGAAGTGAAATGGTCTAATAATATCTTGGTCTTATTAATTGTTCTTGTGAACGTTTGTTCTAGTTTTTTGTTGAAAAAAGTAGATGCTATTTTGAGAACTTTGTAAATTTGGCATGATATTGGTAAAGTAAGTATTTGCTACTTGATTTTTATCTAGAGCAATTGGTGTAAATTATTTGCTAAAATTATAACTTGAAGTAGTGCAATTATAGATGTGAGAAGTGAATTTTTAATGTAACTTAATTTGATAATTGAAATTATCCAATTTTGATAAAAATAAGCAGATTTCCAACTTAGCATAGTTTGGCCTATCAGAGGATTACATTTGGTTATTTATTTATTTGACATAAATTCATATGAGGACACAAGGAAGCCCTATGCTTACCCGCTTGACACAGATAAAAGTAATGTTATAGAAAGAAATACATAGGAAATGAATAGAGATTGGAAAGTGATGATGATGATGATAATAATAATAATAATATGATATTCAAATTCAAATTTATATGAGGTGACTTGATTTATATGCTTGCTGTCTTCATACAAACATGTAGTTATAAAATGGAATATGTCATATACAGAATACAAATAAAAGTAATATTAGAGAAAAATACATAGGAAATAAATAACTACTGGAAGATGATGATGATGATGGTGGTAGTAGTGATGATGATGATGATGATAATAATAAAAATGATAATATAAGGATCTAACTTGATAAAAATGAACAGATCTTAAAACAGGGAGATTTTTAGGAAAATGTGGATAAGTGGGAAATTGTGTTATGCCCAAAAATTACGCATAAATTGAGTTATGCCCAAAACAGCACAGACCACGTTGGGATGAAGAAAGAAAGAAAAACTTTCACAAAGGATGAAAGAATACTGGACGAAAAAAGAAGAATAGACCCAGGAAATAAAATACCATTACTTACTTCACAAATTATATACTTGGTGTCTTGCTCTTGGGAGTTCTATTTCCAATAATAATAATAATAATATTATAATACAGAGCAAAGAGAGAAACGCTGAATTCACACAAAAAATGGAAATCTGGTGGGCAAACAAGAAGTATAAGTCCAAAAAATGGACCATCTTTACCCAGCATCTTGCACTTTGGGAGCTAATAATCATATAATATTAAAGAAAGAAAAAATAGAAGAAAGAAAAATAGTTAGGAAAATCCTTGGACCAAGGAATACTGAAGGCATCCATATAGATTACAGAGAACATCTGAAGAATATTTTAATAGACAGATATGAGGAAAAGGCGCCTTGAATTTTATGGTCATAACATGAGGCTTCCAGACAATAGACTAACAAAAAGAATTGTAAACTATGTAGCATCACTTTTCAATGGAGGAGAATGGATACGAAATGTTAAAAAATACCTAGTACTGGCCAAAATAACCAACAAGGGAATTTACAATAGAAATAACTTCAGAATAAACTTTATAAATGGGAAGTTATACCAGAGGCAAAACCTCCAAGAGTTTGGAACAAAATGGAGTGAAGAGAGAAAATCTGAATTCGCACAAAAAATGAAAAGCTGGTGGGCAAACAAGAAGAACAAGTCCAAAAAATGAACCATCTTTACCCAGCCTCTTCCACTTTGGGAGTCTTATGTCTAATAATAATAATATAATATATAAAATATGGAGCAAAGAGAGAAAAGCTGAATTTGCACAAAAAATTAAAAGTTGGTGTGCAAACAAGAAGAACAAGACCAAAAAATGAACCATATTTACCCAGCATCTTCCACTTTGGGAGTTTTACGTCTAATAATGATAATAATAACATAATATTAAAATTTATAAGACATTTATTTATGAAGATGAAGGTGGTGATGGGGATGGTAATATGTTGTATAGCTTGAGCAATATCAACAAAAGATTGATTTTAAAAAGAACAAATCTTTAAACACGTGTTAGCCAATGTTATCAGTTCATTTAGAGTGTAGGGTATAAATGAACAGTTAGTACTGTATTGATTTTGTAATGAATCTTGATTGATAAACAAATCATGTGTACAATAGATTAATGGCACCATCTTATGTTATGCACAAAGTGCTTTCACATCACATGCATTGCATTCTTCTCCTGGTTCTGAAGCCAATGGCGGGATGACAGAAGGGGCGAAGCTACCAAATGGCCCACACCCAACAACAAAGCAAAAGAAATCTCAATTTATTGATGTCAAAACTAAAAATAAGCCTAGACAGACTCTGCTGCTTCTTTCACCTGCTAGATATCACTCGACAATATTGTGCCTGTAGATTAGACTAACTTTATTCATGTAAAATAATTTTAATTTTCATATGGTACTGTAACATATTGAACAAAATGTTAGCATCTGTGATGTTTTCCATTACAAAATACTCTATGAATAATCTAATATCAAAACTGACACTGTATTCCAATTAAATATATGATTTCAAAATAATGCATAATAATTGGGTCTGTGTGTCACCATTACTCATTTGGCACAATAATTTAAATTCCTTTTCTGTGATTTTTCTAATAATGTTTGTACTAGACTTGTCATTTCTCTAGTTAACTCTATTAACTGAGCTGTAGATCACCTCTTATTATAAATTCTACTCAATTACATAACAAAATTTATTTCAAAATAATTGTGAAGTATGGTGTAGCATGAAACTTGTATATGTAGTTTTAAATAATGAAGTAGAAATATAGTATGTAAGGCATCCGCAGAACTCACCCCTACACATAGACATATAGACTTAGTATTCCTGCTGTGTCAATTTTCTTTTACTTTCATTGTACTGTCCTGTTTCTGGTTATAAATAAAGAATTTGATTTGCATTTCATTTACGTCATATAGTTCATGTAGTTTCCATATAGTTTAAATTTAAAAGAAGCTTATTTTCAGAAGTGAAATGCATTCCTCCAGTATCTCCAGTAAAAGTGAATGAAAATCATATATTTAATTGAAATACAGTGTCAGTTTTGATATTAATATGTTAGCATCACTGGATGATATGACAAGAATATATAAGTTAGTTCGAAGCTACTGACAATTGAACAAACTAACAAATTTACTTAAACAGAATTTATTAATTTCGAATTCCTCTAATTGCTATTAGTTTATACTGAAGACTTCCGCAAATGTCAATATCCGCCATTGCGGAAGTCTTCAGTATAAACTAATAGCAATTAGAGGAATTCGAAATTAATAAATTCTGTTTAAGAATATATAAATATAAATTTAAGACTAATTGTTTAAGAGAATCAATACAGAATTTTCAGTTGTAAAAATGATAGTTGAGGATGACCATCTAAAAGCATGAGAGTTAGGACATAAGAACTACAGTGACTATAATACAGACAATGTGGCCATTGGACATCTCGCTTCTGATTGTATAATTCGCTCAGGTGGTTCAAATTCGCTATTTGGTGTCCAAATGAAGTGTTGACTACAGTGACTGAGATCTATCTTTTTATTTATTCACAGTCAATGTAGTATGAACCATAACTAGATAACATAACCTAACCCAACCTAACCATAACATAATTAAGATATCCTATTTTATTTAGGCTACACTGGTGGAAATGCAGTTGAAGCCATGAAGTCACTTAGAAAGCATATCATCAAATAGATATATAATCAAATATAAAACAAAAAAGAAACCAGCTTCAATGAAATGATAATCAAAAATTTATAGCTCATGAACTAAAAAGTTTAAAATAAAGTGTTTACTTCAAACTGAGAAAATTTTAAATTTAATGTAAGTAATTTAATGTTACTTCGTAGTCAACAGCATAGGATGGAGAAGGCAGTGGGAAACCACTCCATTAAATATCACACTAGATATCCCAAGAATCAGCAACACACCACTATGCCAAGACCTATGCGGATTTGAAGAGGAAAGCTGACCGAAGGACGGAGTGGCATGTTGCTGCCAACCAACCTTCGGGTTGAAAACCAAAGAAGAAGAATCTTTTGTAGTCAGTGCTAAATTTTCCATAAACTTCTAAAATATAACATCGAATTTCTTATTAACTTCATAAAATATACATTTTTCATAAAGATAACTTACATTAAGTCTAAAATTTTCTCAGTTAAAAGTAAATACTTTATTTTAAACTTTTTAGTATGCAAGCATTTAATTTTTTGGTATCATTTTATTGAAGTCGGTTTCTTTTTTGTTTTAAAATTTGTTTTATTTTAAGCTTTTTAGTTGAATTTTGTAAGAGAAATTTTTCATACTATATATTACTAGCTGGCCCAACGCGCGTTGCTGCATTCTCATAAAAATTCTCCTTGATTTTATTATTCGCCACCTCCCGCTGAGGTTACATTTAAAATTAGGAAAGAAGTTAGTCCTAGGGCTCTTCCAGCTGATCATAGAGGCTTCGTTGTTTTCTTAATCACCACCTCTGAATGAAGAAGCATTTCAAATTTAAACCTCCTATGACTATAAGGGTGGAAGCTAGGTTTTTTATTTTATTATTCGCCACCTCCCGCTGAGGCTGCATTTCAAATTTCTAGCTGCATTGGTTAACAGATTTCATCAACCTGGCATATATTACATTTCATCATACCCAGTCGTATGTTTCCTACATATTGCAAGGCTCCAACTGCACGGTAGCCTACATGCAAAGTGCAAAGTCTTTTGCTGTTCAAAGACAGCGTAAATAACGCCACTAAGGGGCCTGCCATATGATTAAAAACTGTTGACTTCTATCAGCTGCTCCTTTAAGCTGTTTGGCTGGCAAGTTCAGTAGGTTAGGTCTATAAAATGGTTTAATTAATAATAATTGTTAGCTCCCCTACTGAAATTTATGGTCAGAAACCATCCCCAATATTAACACAACATATTCCCAAAGTTTCATGCCGATCTGTCAAGTAGTTTTGGAGTGTATAGGGAACACACACACATACATACAGACAGACATTCATTTTTATATATAGAGATGATATATTTATCAAATTACCAAATCAATATGATCAATATAACATAATATCATCATATTTTTATCATTTTATTAATAAATTATCATATTTTTATAATTATATTAATATCGTTATGAGATTTTCAATGTTCAGCAGATGATTTCATAGAGTAAATTGCTAATGAAACTGAGGTGACTTAACAGTACATGGCGTTTCAAAATGGTTTTCGGGTCATAAAAATCCAGTGCAAAAAATTATTTCATTTACAAGAATGAAACAAGTACTGTATGAAAGAGCAATTCAAACAGTTTTTCCCGACCTAAAAAGTTGTGAAATTGTGAGAGAAACGCAGTGCGGAGGCCCATGGGACAATGGCCCACATATTTTTTTTCCGGAGGATGAAGCCCACATAGGTCTGGGACCTGTGCGTGGGTAATGAATTGGATGATGGTGATTGATGAGTTGGACCTACAGTTTTAGGTGGGTTCCGAACCACCGGGAAGTGATTTTTACAGTGATTTTACATTGGGCAGTTTAATCCAACCCGCTATGCAAAGACAGTACAAAAAATGTTTACTTTTGAATTAATATAACTTGAACAAATTAAAATGCTTCCATAATTATTGCGTGGAATCCCGTGGCGAAGCACGGGTATTTAATTTAGGTAAGGATACTACTAGTTGAGGGTATTTATAGCTCTAGAATAACTTACAAATTTATATGTCTTGAACAATCAACAAATGAAAATTCCTTCATAATTATTGTATGGAATCCCGTAACTGAGCACAGACATTTAGTAAAGGTGGGATTAGCAGAGCGATGTGCGAGTGGAGAATGTGACGGCTGCGGGTTTATTTGTATTTTTAGCCGCAAACCCGAATCAATTCTTGGCTGCAGTTGTAGTTGAGCCAAGCACCAATCCTAGCATACCGTACTCTTTCACTTTCATGGCCTGTGTTTATTATATGTCTATTGGCCGCAAAACAAGCATTGAAAATTACTGTTTGGTCCACAAATTCAATGATAAATGAATGACATTTCAATAGCTTTATAATCACTTGTTACTAATTCAAGAAAATCCTTTTCAAAGATTTCCTTCGAAGCCCATCGTTTTCGTTTATTTTTTGCTTTACATTTTTAATATGAAAATAAGTTTTATGTCTTTTTAGATTGAAGGATTTTAAAATTGATTAGTTCCTCTTTCTTACTTATATACGAGTACATAACGTACATAACTCACTTATACAGGGTGTTTCGGAACTCTCTACCAATACTTCTAGGCAGTGTTCCTGGACCACTAACAAAAGTAAATATTGTAATAAAATTTTTCTAAAATCCCCAGTTACTCACACAGCCGCCATTTTGTTTTTTTCACTCATTATTTTTTTATTCGAACACCTATGAATGTATAATTTTGAAATTTTTCAAAAAGCTTTATAATAATTAACACAATCTTGAAAAAATTAATCAAAAATTTTCGACATCAAAAAACAAAATGGGGGCCATTTAAAATCTTTGAACAGGATTAAATTGATAATGGCTGATGATATCAAAATTTGACTGGAATAACGTTTTTTAGATATTTTCATTGCAAATCCAACGATACCTCATTTTCCAAGATTGGCCAACAATTAACAGAGATATGCTACTTTTTAGGGTGTGCAGTGTTCGGGAGCGGGTTGCAGTTTTTCGCTTCCAACCACTGCACACCCTAAAAAGTAGCATATCTCTGTTAATTGATGGCCTATCTTGGAAAATGAGGTATCGTTGGATTTGCAATAAAAATATCTAAAAAACGTTATTCCAGTCAAATTTTGATATCATTAGCCATTATCAATTTAATCCTGTTCAAAGATTTTAAATGGCCGCCATTTTGTTTTTTGATGTCGAAAATTTTTGATTAATTTTTTCAATATTGTGTTAATTATTATAAAGCTGTTTGCAAAATTTCAAAATTATACATTCATAGGTGTTCGAATAAAAAAACAATGAGTGAAAAAACAAAATGGCGGCTGTGTGAGTAACTGGGGATTTAGAAAATTTTTATTACAATATTTACTTTTGTTAGTGGTCCAGGAACACTGCCTAGAAGTATTGGTAGAGAGTTCCGAAACACTCTGTATATGTGTGCATAACTTACTTATGTAAACAGAAAATAACTTGTCTTGAATAGCTTGAATACTGTCCACTGCCATTTTACTAGGCATTCTACATCACTAACAATGAGTCAATGTAATAGAAAATATACTTTAAATTCAATTCGTTATTTCTCACCAAAGTCATTTCAACTGACAATATACATTAAGAAAATATATAAAAACGTTAACACATTAACAAAATAACAGTAACATATGACGTGAGAAATAACCTATCCAACTATGGTTACATGTACTAGGATAGGTCAAAGTTGTTTCATATACTTTAGAAAGAGAATGTCTAATAAATTACCGGCACATGCAAAACAGCTTGAGGCTAATATATTTTAAGTTGTATATAAAAATTTGCTAGCAGAAAAATGTCCATACAATAAATACATGTTTGTGGAATGATGTTGTGGTACAATAATTAATTATGTTTGATAATAAATATTGTAATATTGATATTTTGTGAAATGTTTGCGACAGTAAAAAGAATCTCAACTCTACAACACATAACTTATTGTATTTTACAAATAATAATTAATTAGACTTTTTCCAGTGCAATAGATAATATTTGAATGGCATACTGATCAACCCATGCAACTAAAATAAAGCAATTTTAAACAAAAAAAAGAAACCGACTTCAATGATGAGATGATACTCAAAAATTAAATACTCGCGTACTAAAAAATTTAAAATAAACTCTACTTTAAACTGAAAACGTTTTAAATAAAGTATCTACTTTAAACCTAAATTTTTAAATTTAATACGTCATCTTTTGAAGTCGGCGACAAATGTTCCATTAACTTCTAAAATATAACATAGAATTTCATAAAATATTAAAATATTTGGCGCTGACTTCAAAAGATTACCGGTTTGGATAACCAATGTCGGCATAATAAGTAAATTCGTATGGCTTTTCGTGGTGGGGAGACCCTTACGGCATAATTACATTGCATCATATGATTTCGAAAATCGGGTATGTGTGAAGCGCTCCATATGATACAATGATCGCCTGGTAAACGACACCGGTTATCGGACTGGCGGTTATGTGTGAGACTATCCTATTCGATCAAAATTGAAATGAAGACATCGATGAACGTTCCGTTTTGTTTAATATTGGGCCGACCCTTGTGAAATTTGAATGGTACCACCGCTAAATGATGCTCTTTCATTAAAAAAATCATCGAAATCAGTTCAATAAAGCTTGAATAATTGATGTAAAAATAATTGAAGAATTGGGTGGTGATTGGTCATGCGGTGAGCGTGGTGTTCAAGTGATCGTGATGTTCAGTCACGACCGTTCAAGACTGCGCTTGGATGGGTGACCGTGCTTCAATGACTTGATGTTACAAGCTTTATTATCACTTACCCGGTGGTTCGGAACCCACCTAAAATAGTAGGTCCACCATGTTCCCCGTAACATGGCTCAAACGGCGAGGTGGAACTACCCGTAAGGGTCTCCCCACCATTAAAAGCCATACGCTTATTATTATTATTATTATTATTATTATTTATTGATGTAAAAGCATAAAAAACAGGTCGAATTGAGAATCTCCTGTTTGGAAGTCGGTTAAAAAAGAAATTGGATTCACTGAACTTATTGTCTCAACTTGGCGGGCCACTTAACGGAGTAGGTTCGTTCAAGCGGTCGTGGGTTCAAATCCCGCTCCTCCGTCTGGCATCTATGTGTAATCATTCAACTCATTACCCACGCACAAGTCTTGGACTCATGTGGGCATCATCAGCAACAAAAAAAAACTTTTACTCAAGTCAAATAACTAACGAAAAAGTAACTAACTAATCTTGAGCTCAACTCAACCCACTCTTTTGAACTCATTAGAATCATTCAAATTTTAGCTGCTTCTAAATTTTGCAAGCCATGTGACAAGAGCTTGAAAATTTTTGAAAGCAATTAACCTCATTCTAATCTGTACTGTAGCCGGGTAAGTTCTAACTCCTGGCCAAGAATGGAGCTAGTTGTTGCTTTCTAGGCATTGTAGGGTATTGAGGAGACCTCTTAGTGTCCGAACACTGTGTGTGAGTTGAAAATTTGGCGTGAATTTCGCTTGTACAAGCCTCTAACATCGTAAACTCCACTTGGCAGTCTACCTAATTAAATATGGGGGAAAGATATGGCGCTCAGTTCTTGTGCAAAATGCATGCTCGATTTACGGCGTGACATTTTTGGATTTGTAGGCTACCTTTCTTGCTTTTATCTGATACAGTTTGTAAAATTCTCTGCCAATTTATATGTAAAATAAATAATATCTTTATTGCCAAAAAATGTTATGCATATAACATCAGGCCTATAGATATCAAAAAAATATAAAACAATGGGTGAAAAGATTTGGTTAGGTACTCCATTAGAAATGTATGTATTGGGGTTACCTACACACAATTTAAAGATAAAATAACAGACGGCAGATGCTGAAATAACAATAAATTAGAAAATTAAAAAGTTACTCTATTGATAAGATAGATTTTTTTTGTAAGCAATACAAATATATTTTTCCTACAGTGACCCGAAAAAGTTCCTATTTTTGCACTAACTGTAGCATGTAAAATAGTCTATTCCTGCACCAGTGCGGGAAAGTAAATTCCAGTGCGGGAAAGTACTTTTCCGCACTCCAAATTTGCAACCTAACAACACAAAATAGTGAGCATGTAATACGCAGGTTCCCTATTCTGCATTCAAAAATAGGTTGGCTACTCTGCTTCAGCTGTGAAATAGTTGTTGTAGTTGTTGTTGAAATCGATGTGATTCGAAAATAGGTTATGTGAGGAATTGTCAGGTTATGTATGCCCTGTTTTGTTCTCTTTAAATTACTTTATACATTCCTGTAGGAAAAATTGAATGTGTAATACGAGTGCAAAGTATTGTTTCTGCACTCGAGAAACTTTTTTCACTCGCCTTCGGCTCGTGAAAAAAACTGTTTCTCTCGATGCAGAAAAACGCTATTTTGCACTCTAGTTACACAAATAGCTATTTCCTACAGTGACCCGAAAAAGTTCCTATTTTTGCACTAACTGTAGCACGCAAAATAGTCTATTCCTGCACCAGTGCAGGAAAGTAAATTCCAGTGCACGAAAGAACTTTTCCGCACTCCAAATTTGCAACCTAACAACACAAAATAATGAGCATGTAATACGCAGGTTCCCTATTCTGCATTCAAAAATAGGTTGGCTACTCTGCTTCAGCTGTGAATAGTTGTTGTTGATGAAATCGATTTGATTCGAAGATAGGTTATGTGAGGAATTTTCAGGTTATGTATGCCCTGTTTTGTTCTGTTTGAATTACTTTATACATTACTGTAGGAAAAATTTAATGTTTAATTCGAGCGCAAAGTATTGTTTCTTCATTCGAGAAACTTTTTTGATGCAGAAAAACGGTGCTTTGCACTCTAGTTACACAAATAGCTATTTCATTGAGGTTTTTGGTGGTACTTCAAAGTTGAGGGATCAAATCCCTCATATCGAATAGTATCAATATTAACGCTATTAAATAAGAACATACACTATACCACAAATAGTGTTAGAAAAAATAGATACTTGTCCTGTCTACACTATACATAAGATTTCAGTCATTTTTACCCTAACTATTATTAGTAGGCTTCAATACTTTGTGAATGTTTATTTATTTATTTATCATCTATGTACATCATCACATTGCAGTAGAATGAAGAGGAATCAACAGGCTTTACAGTCCAAGACTGCTTCCTCTTCTAAATTTCAATACAGAAATGTTCAAATAAAGGTTATGTCTAGAAGTCATCATAGTTTCACTACTAATTTTCACTGGAGAAAAAATATTATTCATTTTTTTCTGAAAAAATTGTGCATTAAAGTCAGTATAAACAAATTATCAAACAAACAATACAAAAAATTAGAGAATTTTGAATTATTTAGTCTAAAAATTTCGAGCCGAAAATTTCTGCTTAGGACTAACTTGAAAATTAAAAGAGCCTTGAAAATCTTTTGACTACATCCATTAATGTTGAAAAAATGTCATACTTTTGCTTTGTGCACTTTATAAAATCGAATTGAATTTTACTACTGTATTTAGTTGACTAATGCTGTGAAAATGCAATATAATAATTACTCTCCTTGTAACTAGTTTGAAAAGGAAATGAGTATTGAAATACTTTCAACTAATTCTAAAAATGTTTTAAAAGTTTCAATACTTGCCCTAATTGTATAAAATTTAAGCCAACTACCTGTTTATTGGGCTTCAAATAACTCCATTACTGTAAACATGCAATCCATTTAATAATTAGGAATAATTTCAAAATGAAATTAGTCTTGAAATACTTCCACCTAACTTTGGTTTTGTTGAAAAAATTGATTACTTTCCTGTCTGCACTGCATGAGATTACTCTTTTTTTGGACTTCAGTAGGCACCGATACTATACTGTGAAAATCCAATTTATTTAATAGCGTCTAAGTGTGCCTTTGGATTAGTTTGAAGATGTAGTGAGGCTTTTAATACTTTCAGCTTACTTTATTACTGTTGAAAAAACTGCATACTTAACCTGTCTGCAACTTACATTAAAATATGCAATTTATTTCGCTCTAGCTCTCTCTGTTTGGATTAGTCTGCAGGTTGTGTCTGTAGAGGAAGGCGCTCTATAACTATTACTACTGCACTGCAATAACTCTATTACTGTTGAAAAACTGTATACTACACCTGTCTGCAACTTACATTGTTGGACTTGCTTTTAAATATGCAATTTATTTCGCTCTAGCTCTCTCTTTTTGGATTAGTCTTCAGGTTGTGTCTGTAGAGGAAGGCATATTAGTAACGTAGGTGTATGGGTGACAGGTCGAAAAATAAGTCTTATCTGCTATATTCATTTGAGCGTTGAGTTTAATTTTAACTACAGCTGGAATTTGATATAGACTCGTTGTCGTTATAACAGTTCTGTCCAACTGGCTTATAGCGAGCATTGCTGCACTCTTGCCAGAGACAATTTTGAAATTAAATTTCAAATTTCTTGTCAGGACAGAATAGTTGGTACTATAGTGTTTGTTTCATAGATTTTTAATGAAGAGTTTCACTTTATGGGGTTCCACACATTGGGTGAGGTCAAATTATTATGAAATTGTTATGTAGGTCGAAACCTAACCTCAAAAATAATTTGACGCTTAGACTTGGTGGGGGGGGGGGGGGGTTGGTCCCGAAATAGATTGTCCCACTCCTGGACTTTGGCCGGCACGATTCAAAAATAATACTCAGTCGCAAAAAAGAGCCGATGTTTGAAAAAAATGCAATCTCATTCTGTATAGACTATAAATTTAAATAAAATATCGTTTTTGAGAAGAAAACATGAAGATTGAATCTGTAGCCTGCTGTGTGTGTAAATTTTTAAAATCATCGTATGTTTGAAAAATCACATAAAAATTGAAATGTATTAAAGCAGGTTTTGAAATTTTAAATCATAATTATTTATGTGATAGCTGTTAGGAAAATGCACTATTTTGAATTAAATAAATAAATAATAATTTTATTTCCATTTTTCAATATACAATACAAAGAATTTTAACCAAGTGGTTCAATAATTATATTCAGGTAATAATAAGATACTTATAATAAATGAAACATTTATTTTGGAAATCATCCTACCCCACTATGGCATGCCATGTTCTAGAGTAGGTGTTAGTAGAGGAAAAAGGAGGTTTAGTTAAATATAGAATTAAGGATTGGTCAGTTTTCAAAATTGAAAGTGATTTTATTTTATTATTTGCGAATATTTAACTATTTTGATTTATGTGATAGCTGTGTAACTATTTTGAATATTCAACTACTTTGATTTATTTATTTATTTATCTATTCATTACAAAACACAATCAAGTAAAGATACAACAGGCACAGCCCACTACTGCTTTCTTCAAAAATTTCCAATTGAAAAATCTAAATTTTTAATTTTTATGTGATAGCTGTTGGGAAATTGCACTATTTCGAATTGAAATTGGGTAAATCTTCAATGCTTGGGAGAATTTTTTGTCTTTTGAAAACTGTTTTTAATTCTCTTACAATTTTTATTTTAAATTTGATGAAACTTGGTTTAAATGCAAAATGTTCAGCGATTGGTTTTATTCTTGTTAATATTATGCAGTAGAATATTTTAATTATCAATGTAGAATTATTTAGGGTTGATGGTACCTTGGATTGAAAGGAGAATTAATCAATAATAATAATTCGTTGGTTTATTATTATTATCATTATTATTTTTTTTTTTTTTTTGAGGATGAAGCCCACATAGGTCTGAGACCTGTGCGTGGGTAATGAGTTGGATGATGGTGATTGATGAGTTGGACCTACAGTTTTAGGTAGGTTCCGAACCACCGGGAAGTGATTTTACAGCAGAGAACAGTGTCTTTTTTGCTGGCCGATCTAATCGGTCACCGTTACAAACAGGACCTACGAGAACGCAGCTTATCTATCTGATTGAACAGATACCTATCATCTTTCCAAAAATAAATAATTAAACTGAGGAAACTACTCCATTTTGGAAATAGGCACACAAAATGTTTAATTGATAATGATAGTAATACTAATAGTGTTTACTAATAATTATGTAGATTATCATTGTCTGGAAATGGGTGTTAATTTGTATGCTCTAATTAAATGTTATTATTGAAAAATATCAATTTTCAGTTCAAAATTCTTTAAACCTAACGATTTTACGAATCTTTAATGGTAGACTCAATTTTTTCATATTCATTAGATTTTTTCATATAACATGATAATTGAGTATCATAGACTAGGATAAGAATAGTAATGACCACTATGGTATGATAAGCTTATGCTAGTCATACTATATCAGTAAAAAATATATTTCTTTTTGTTATTAAATTGTCATTGTAATTTCATATTATTATAATATTTAATAACCTTAATCTTTATAGTTTTTCTATATTTAATGAATGTATATTGTTGAATAGTTATGAAATTTACTTTGCATATATTTGAATTTTTTTTTTTTGAGGATGAAGCCCACATAGGTCCGAGACCTGTGCGTGGGTAATGAGTTGGATTGTATTGAATTTTGTGGAAATAAAATAAATAAATAGCAATGGTCCCTAACAAGCATTTGGAAGGTTGACTAATGGTTGATAGATTTTCAATAGATCATTCACATTACCCTAGATCAAATCCTTTTTCTTTTAAATGAGTTGATGTGTGTAGCCGCATGTATATGAATGGGTTAGATAAAATATAACTAGTAATTCAGGAATAGTATTAAGTTTAGTGTTTTCAAGGTCATTCTAAATATTATTTTACTTTTTAAATCTACAAATCACCAGTCATGTATATTATTAATGAATGACACTTTTCATTTTTCAATGTTGCTGGTTTTTTGTTACATAACACTTTCATATATATTTTACAAATCATTTACTAATTTTTTGGGGGTTTTCGATCCAATAATGGTTTGTTTCATTATATACGTTTGAAAAGCACATCCAATACCGCAGTTTTCCAAATTATTTTCTAGTATTCTTTCGAAACATTTTTACTAATTTTTCTTATCATTTTCACAATTTTCTGTAGTGTGTTTTTTCATCCAAGTCATTCTCTCCCTATTTTTTGCAATTTTTTTCCAGTCTATAGTTGTAAATTCAAATTCTTTCTTCCAATATACTCATTTTCCTATTATTCATTTCATATGTTCAAGGTCACATCCATTTATGTTCCCCCCTCCCACCTCAACATTAAACTGTATTTAAAATGTGTACTTATAGCCTATTCTCGTTATTTCAAATGTTTTTTTCAAATTCGTTCGTTTGTATGGTTTGTTAGAAATAACTTCATTGCTTAAAGAAACTTCAGCACCATGTTGAAAGAAAGTGAAATGATAGCCGTGAGCCATAGCAGGTTTCTGTTCAATCAGATAGAGATAAGCTACGAACTCCTGGGCCCTCTTTGTAATAGCGATCGATGAGATTGGCCAGCAAAAAATACTCTGTTCTCTGCTGTAAAATCACTTCCCGGTGGTTTGGAACTGACCTAAAACTGTAGGTTAATTACGATCATCCAATTCATTACCCACGCACAGGTCTCAGACCTATGTGGGCTTCATACTGAACAAAGATTTGGAGGTTTAGCCAATGTAAGCTCAATGTATTGTCCGGTATATATTAAGCTTCTCTGTACTTTAGTTTGATTGAGATTGATAATGGTGTAACAACCGAAACTAGTTTCTCAAAGTTTTAATAAATGTGGTTGTGACAATTACGTATTATTATTCATTATTGTTCTTTAGTGTACCTCTTACATGAAATGAAACAGTAGAATCTCGATTATCCGAGGTAATTGGGACCAAGACCTCCTCGGATATGAAAAAACTCGGATAATACGGAGGTTAAGTGCTACTACCATAAAAAGTAAAAAAACGTGACAAAACTTAATTTTTATAACAGGGTTATATCGTAAATTTAACTACTTAGACATCTTATTTTAACTGAGACCATGATATTACATCATAAAAAAGTAAAAAACGCATCTTCCCACCGTATTATTCTTGAAATAAAAAGAGCTTTATTTTAATTTTTTCTCATCATTAGCTCGGACAACCCGGAGGCTGGGTTGATTGGGACTCGGGTAATCGAGATTCTACTGTATAACATTATTTTTTCAGTTTTTGACTATTTTTATAGTGCTCACATACTGTAGTGTATAATCAAAAACGATTTATATAAATTTTACAGTTTTAATAGTAAACTAATTTTCTTTTATTCGATTTTTTTTATTAATCCCAATTTTTCTATAGTGCTCACAAACTGTAGTGTGTAATTAAAAACGATTTACATAAATTTTACAGTTATAAGAGTAAACTAATTTTCTTTTATTCAAATTATTATTTTTTATTAAATACAATTTTTTCTTTTTTTCTTCATACCTGTTGTGTATGTGGCCGAAATGATGAACAGTGTGCAGATTAAGGTCGTTGAGAAGGTCATCCATAATGTGGGTCCGCTGGCGCGTATCCGACGCTCGCGGGAAATCATCACTGCCTCTACACTTGTTCCACCCAGCCAAGGGGTGAAATTAGCACACTTTTCGAAAAAAAATAAACAAAAAACTAATACTATCGACGGCACCACCCCTCAATGGGGTTTATTTTGGAAATTTTCGGAATTTTCGTCTGCCCGGGGGGAAGTTTTGTTACCGTTAAAGCAGAGCACCACCACTTCAACACAACATTTGTACAGCAGCGAGCAGAAAGGTCTTGGCTAGAAGACAGACACGGGTTCTATCTCTGTCTTGCCCGAGACTTTTTTGAATTAAGAGCCAGCGCGATCTGGTGACGGTTTGGGGAAACGTTTTGAGGCTGGGGCGCGCACCTGTTGAGTAGGGTCGGACTACACTAACGATCGGGAGTCGTCCGTTAGTGCGAGTTCATTATTATAAATTGACCCTCATTCGACTATTCTGCTAGTATTCAATAATGGAACATTTTGTAGGAAAGTCTACATAAGTTGAAGTGCGACCCCTGCAATTCGACCTAATCCAATCCCCATCTTGATTTAGTGAGCAGCAAGCGCGTACTTTTTACGTAAGGATTTGGTGACCAGACGTCCCGTTTTCAACAGGACAGTCCCGTTTTTGAGAGGCATGTCCCGTTGTCCCCACCGTCCTTGTCGGGACACCCATTTGTCCCGTTTTGGCAGTATTAGTTACTAATACTCTACTTCATAAATAGGTTTTTCATTTATTGATAATAATTATTATTGCTCTAAATGATCTAAAAGCCAAAGTTAAGTTCTAATTATTCACAATTTGAACCTTAGCTCCAAAATCCCTCCTTATTATGAGCGGACTTTTATTATTCTTCGGTCGTCTTCGGATGGTGAACATCGATGGAATTAAAAACCTCGGTCTCGTTTTAATATAAGATGTGTCAGAATGACTACAAAAATATCTTTGTATAGAGAAGAAATAAAGTTGTTTCCTATTTTCTGATCAATTTTCAAACACCCCCCAGTCTTTTCGTCCAGTTGTCCCGTTTTGGGGTTTCAAAAACCTGGTCACCTTACCTAAGGAGCCTCATTCAGTCACAGATGCGCGCCACAATTAAGGCGAATTACACCAGCCGAGCGAGTGAACAAGTGCACGAAAGTAAACACATAATTAAAGCTCTCAGCTGTATATCAACTGATTTTTCAAACATATTCACCAAGTTGGTCTAATTTAGTTTAAATTTTGGCAACTGGAGTGGCTCTGTATAATATGCCTCTAACCTCCGATTGTACAAATGTCATATTACTAGTGAGCCCAACGGGCTGGATAACTCGCTTGCAAACAACTAATTTTGGAAAGGGAAACTCATTTCTAGCTTATCCTAGGGGAAGGTGGAACGAAAAACGGCTGTTTTCAAGATACTGATTTAAATCAAATTCACAAGACATCTTTCACTTGAAGTTAAAGTTCATCTTTGCTCTGATACACAGATTTATTTTCCACAAAAAATACCTACCGTACTCATATACCTATATATCAGGGCAGTGGAATTAGTGTATCTATAGAGTAAGTTACCTCATAAAAACAGCCGTTTATATATCCATATATCAGGGCATGAAATTAGTATATCAGATAAGAAATTCTATAAAAAGGCTGATCGCATTTATTTACCTACAGCTGATGGTACAGCGAATGAAATGGAAAATAAGTGGAATTTGCAGTTCAGTATCACATTTTCAACACCCCAAAGAAGTTATTGCCTTAATTTCCCCGTCTAGGGCACGTGCCCGATACCCCTAGCCCTCCTCAATGTTAGAAGTTGCAACTTTTCAAGGTTTTGATCACAATCGGTCCGACACTACGGCCCAAAACTTTTTTCCGAAATATTTCTCATACTCTGCTGTGCAATGTTTACTGGAATGTCGTAACAATGATCTCTACCATTCAAACAAAAACAGCTTATTCAAACAAAAACCTAGTTATATTGGTAGGAAATTCTACAACAAGCTGCCGCAGTTTTTGAAGAGTCTTGGAAATATAGAAATATTTAAAAAACAATTGAAGAAATATTTAGTTGATAAAGCTTTTTATAGTGTACAAGAGTTCCTTTCACATCAAAATTAAGCCTCACCTCAACTAATTGAAGTAATTATGGTATCTAGTGTATAATATTGTTGATCTGACTTGTCTTATACTCCTTAACTGGAGTCTCCAAGACGTAATCTACAAAAAAAAAAACTAAATTTCAAAAAGATAGCTTTCATTCCGAGGTTGTTTTCACATTAAATGCCTGGACGGGATTGGATTTTTCTATATTAACACCATCTATAGGTGTTTGGTGGATCGCCACGAGAATTGCATTGGACCCTATAAGAATACATCAATTCAATTCAATTTCAATTTTTATTCACGTATCATACCTAACAACATACACTTCAAAAATATTGAAAAATGAATAATAGAAGCCGCATAGTCTATATCGCCTGTGAGCGGGAACAGTTATTAAAGTTATCTGTTGTTTAACTAGATGATACATATTAGTAATACAGCACATACATGTTATTGAACATTGATTATAAGAAAATTCATAACTGTAACTAAAGATAAGTGATTCATAAGATAAGACAAGATAAGTGAACCTGAATGCTCAAACCACAGATCTCGACCATTTTACTAAATATTTATCACTCCCCAGAACATCCGGCATCGCATTGCTTCTTTGCACCACCACATGACCGAGGCCAGCACTCGGGATTTAAAAATATGAAACATAGAAAAAAAAGAGAAAAAACAAAGATTCACCCCGGGAGGGGGTCAGAACTTCAAATATAAGGTGATATTATCAAGGCCTCCGCCTTGTTAGCTGATGCCATTCATGTGGAAATTCACCTATACTAGGAGCATTGAGAAAACTAGGAGACCATTTTTAATATATTTTCTATTTTTCTATATAAAATGTAACATATACCTTTCTTACATAATGTAGATAGAATTTAGTTTTTCAGTTATTAAAGTCTTTTTTTGTTCTCAAGGACGATCTAGAGCCGCACAGAAATTGAAAGTTTTGAGAAAACCACCAGTGTCGCTCTAGCTGGGGAAGTGATAGCCGAGTGCCGTAGCAGGTATCTGTTCAATCAGAGATAAGCTACGAAACTCCTGGGCCATCTTTATAATGGTGACTGATTGGATTGGCAAGCAAAAAAGGACACTGTTCTCAGCTGTAAAATCACTTCCCGGTGGTTCGGAAACCACCTAAAAATGTAGGTCCAACTCATCAGTCACCTTCATTCAATTCATTGCCCACGCAGGGGTCTCAAACCTATGTGGGCTTCATCCTCCGAAAAAAAGTTGTAGAAGCTTTAGAAAAGCCTTGAGAGAGTTTTACTAGAGAGAGTGTGATAAAGTTGAAGAAAGAGGAGAGAATAGAGGAATGAGAATAAATTGGAAGAGGAGCTAAAACGGTTTTCACTGCCAGCTGTAGTGAGTGACGATGACTACGATGACGACGACAAAGCTCTGAGCAGCCAGTGACTTTTTATATTTAGAATTGCCGGCCGGCCAAGCCACCAAGCCAAACCTCTCCACTCGGCCAGCCGCCACTGTATGTCTCGGCTACCGTCCATATATGGATCACTCCCCACTCACCCCCACCCCCCATCCCTCAAATATTACTATTACACTATTTTCTCTCTTATTTTGCCTCTTTTAATACTTCTATCATTCTTCCTTTCTTTTTTAAATTCTAAATCTTCCCCAATCGTCAAATATTATTTTTATTTATTTATTTATTTATTGATGTAACTAGCAGTCAATGTGAATACAACAGGCTATTGCCCAAAACTATTTTCACAAAATTTCAGAGTAGAATCAAAATTTTAGGTTAGGTCTCTTTCACTAGAAACTTCACCTCGGATCACAATAGTTCACAAGTTTCTTACAGAAAAAGAATATTAATTTTTATTTCATTTTTTGACAAATCACTATCATAGTCCAAAAAAAGTTGACATAATTTTGAATTTTTAGCCAGAAATCTACAACTAGTTGGCCCGTCGCGCGTTGCTGCGATCTCAAAAGAGATACTCCTTGATTTTATTATTCGCCATCTCCCACTGAGGCTACATTTTACATTTCAACCTTCCAGGATTATCAGGGAAGAAGTTAGTCCTAGAGCTCTTCCAGCTGATCAGAGAGGCCTCCTTCGTTGTTTTCTTACTCACTATTTCTCAATGAAGTAATATTTCAAATTTAAACCTTTATTATTTATATGATGTTCATTTATAAACAGAAATAATGATATTCTTCTTATTCTTAATTCAAATTAAGTTCACCTGATTGGCCCAAAACGGGACATTGCAGGCTTGTTTCATACATTACCAGCTTTGGGTAACAGATGTCGTCCACCCGGTATAATTAAATTGAATCATATGATTTCGAAAATCGGGTAGATGTGAAGCGCTCCATATGATAATATGCTCCATATAATAGCGCTCCATATAATGATCGGCTACCCCGGTTACCCGACTGTTGTTTATGTGTGAAACTGTCCTATTCGAACAAAATTGACACCTGGGGTAGACTGGTATCAGCTGGTGAGGATAGTTCAATTATTATCACTTCCGCAGTTACCGATCTAGGTCAAAAATCTTATACCCTAGTTACCATAATTACTATATCAATTAGTTGAGGTGAGGCTTCATTTTGATATGAAAGGAACTCTTGAACACTATAAAAAGCTTTATCAACTAAATATTTTTTCGATTGTTTTTTTAAATATTTCTATATTTTCAAGACTCTTTAAAAACTGTGGTAGCTTGTTGTAGAGTTTCCTACCAATATAACTAGGTTTTTTGTTTAAATAAGCTACTTTTGTGACTTACCAAGTGATAATCTCCTCGGCTTCTTGTATTATAATCGTGTTCGTCAAGATTTTGGTTAATATCATTTTTTTTACATATAAAGTAGCTTCATGGCTATTGTCATCTAGTATTGGATGCACCACTGTTCCAGGTGTTTCATTTTTTATTAAATTTATTTTTAAAATTTTCTTTCAATTCCTTTAAATTTTAAAAGCAAGGGAGACTAGAAAATCATTTACTCAAAGACTTTTCAAGTCTTCCTCGAGTAGGTTCAAGGTAGCCTTGAGGCAGTGGTGTCCATCCCCTCAAGCCTTATGACGCACCCCCCCCCCCCCTCTAAATTTATCACCGGCCCCCCCCCCCACAAATTAGGCACCCCCAAAAAAAGGCGAAAAAATAAGCCCCCTTTATTCTTTGTAAAACTAAAAGAAGATTTATATAAGTATTGAAAAAATTCAAACCCAGTCGATAATATACAAAATGTAGGTTATGTATATTTCTTGATATTTTTTACATAGGTAACATTTTTTTGTAAACGTAAAAAAGAAATATCAATAAAATGAATATTATGAACTTCTGCTCAATAAACTTAATTGCAAAATAGCTAAATAAGAATGTGAACCATTCCGTGCCCCTTCCACGTATTGCTAAGCCTGAATGCACAAATCCTAAACATAACTATTTTAGCTAATTCATATTCAATAGTATAATAATAATTATGAATCTATTGTCATTAATTGACATTCTATCTGGTGACTTAGTAATATATTTTTGAATGTCGTCACGTTAAACACGGTTTCAATCAACTTTACCCCCCCCCCCCCCAACGGTTTTGGGAGACCCCCTCCCCCCAAGAATTTCAATGACGCAGTCTGCGTCATAGCCCCCCCCCCCCCCTGTGGGCACCCCGGCTTGAGGTAGGTTCATAAAAATGGGGCTCATTCTCTCTTTTGGCTGCAATAGTTGTAATAAGTGACTAGTCAATTTTTCCTTTTCGTGTCCTGTCCTAAGTAAATTTAAGAGTCAATTTGTCCACGTTTTTTTCCTAGAGTTGTAACTATTTCAGTGTAGAAATAGATAAAAACTAGTTCAGTAGAATTGGCCCAGTTTTGCTTTTAAGTTTTCCCTGCTCTGCCGTAAGTTACTGACGATGCATTACTAAACACCAACTGTCAATGACTCATCAAGCTATATGCAGATACCGGCTGCTCTTTCTCCTATCTATCACTCACTCACTCGCTCTCTCTCTCCCCCTCCCATTCTCTCTCTCTCTCTCTCTCTCTCTCTCTCTCTCTCTCTCTCTCTCTCTCTCTCTCTCATTCACTCACTCTCTTTAATCGGTGCACTTGTCTTCTGAAGTGGGTGAGGTGAGATATTGTAGGCGTCCGGTGTTCATATATTTATATTTTTAAGAAATCTACATTTCTATTTCACTTTTTCAACTTCTATGAATTTCTTCAAGATTTTCATCCTCCAATAGGTACATTTTTAATACATTTTGTCACTTTTTAAAGGTCTAAATGATGACTTTGATTTAAAATATTTTGATGTTGAAGATCCATATTGTTTCCACTAATATATAATAAAAACTTAAAATCACAAGTGGAAATTATTTATTAAAATATTTTTATTAAATTAAATTATTTTTTGAACATATTTGTTTATTTTCATTCCTTCTACATTTCTACAGCCTTGAATCAATTTCTTCGAGGACGAGATGTCTAAAAATTACAAATCTAATTAATATCTATTTCTAATTTATTGTTCATTCTATTTTGTGTGATATGTCCTTAATTTATGCGTTGATAAATTTTAAATTCTCATTTTTTTAATTTTATTTAATCATACAAAACATACACATACAAAAACAAAAGTATTAAAATACAATGAAAAAACAAAATAACATCTATAGAAAAATCCATGAACCTTTTTAAAAAAGTCTAAATATGTGTGTAGAGTTGAAAACCCCTTCCAACTGTGGTTGCCCTCATACTAGGATAGGTTTTTCATATTAGGGTAGGAGGAAGAAGTAAAAGAAAGGAAAGGAAGGGTTGAAGGAACTATAGGACCAAGGAGGGGTGAGCCAGAATCCAAAGGCAAATCAGTAAGCAAGTACACAAGCAAATCAGAAAAAAGAAGAAACTGTTCCGAGAAATCATTAGTTACTGGTCAGAAAAGTATTTGCTCTTAATAAAATTGCTGATATATTTTTCATTCTCTTGTTCATTTCATTATTGATAATGTATCGATCGGGAATTTTGTTATGATTTTTATAATTTTGTATAATAGCTATCTATTTTAATTTGTTATGATTATTGTATATATCGTATATTGTACATATTTTACATTATTGTACAATATATCACATATTTTGTTTTTTCAAAATCAAATCAAATTTTATTCATCTTTCATAACAAAGAAACACATCAACCTCAGAAACATAAAAAATGCATCTGGAATATACAAAATTGAATACTAGTTGGTGCAGAAGTTATACAATAGTTCTATTCAATGGAAAGAGAAAAAAAATACCCACAAGACACAGAGTCTGAGCGTGGGCATAAGTTGCAAAAATCGTGTGAAAAACAAAAATACTCTACGGATTGATTAGAAAAATGTAAAGTAGTAAAACAGAGAAATTATTAATACTAGGTGATTGAAAATTGAAGTATTATGAACAATGGTAATGGTAAATGACACTTAACTGTACGTTATAGCGAGTGTTGATATCATCTATAGCAAAAATACAACATCCATAGCAAAAATACAGCAAAAAGTTGAAATAGCATTTACTTATCCTACAGACAATGGAAATAAATTTTTATAATAAATGAATAGAATAGATAAAAATATCAAGATTGCATTGAGATGTAAAATATGGCAATGAGAATTATATAATGATAATTTATTGAATAAATGATGTAATAGAATTGAAGTCACAGCATATCCAATCATCAATATTTCTTTTTAGACGCCTACCCGGTTTTGAAATTATCAATAATATTAATATTATAATATTGTATGTCTTCTGTATATTAGCTGTCTATTTTCAATGCAATTCAATTTTATTCACATAACACACACTACAATAAAACAAAATACAGATATATATTTCAATATAAAATAACATAACATTAAATAAGGAAGTAGGGATAGTCTGGTGTGAAATGTAAAGCCTTTCCAACTATGGTAACACCATGTATTAGGAAAGGTGTTTGGGAGGGGTATGGGAAGAGGGAATAGGAAGGAAAAGGATAAATTTTAATTTATTAACGTCTGTATTCGGTGATTTTTAATCATTGTAATATGGACAAGATTGATTCCACCATTAATTTCTTCAATTTGTTTCATTCCAGCCAAGATTTCTAGTATGAGGTTTTTTTAATAAATTGATTATGTCTGATTGTTGATTTTGTTTTGTGTGTTTTAGGCGCGTAAACTAGAAGAGCACAAGAGAAAGTACGAGCGAAAAAGGGCCGAAAAGGAGCTGAAAGAGCGCACGGAGCGGATTAATCGCGCCCGTGAGGAGCACGCCAAGGCAGCCGCTGCCAATAAGCAACAGCAAAAGGAGAGTGCCGGCCCCGGAGGCGAGTTCGACCCATCCAGCTTTGCCTCATTCTTGAATGATCCCGATATGAAGGATTTCATGGTAGGTTGCTCTTGGAAGAATTCATTTATTTGTATGGCACATGGTCAAATTTACAACAGGTGTCTTGGACGCAGGGCCGCCGCGTGGATGGGGCGACCGAGGCGGTCGCCTTGGGCGCCGCCGTGGGTTAAAAATCTATTTCATGCGTTTGTAGTCTAATTTTATTTAAAAGCATTTAGACGGCTGTATCGATCTCTGTATTATCATTGATCAGGGATAGTAAGGTTCGTCTATGCTCTATGGTATTATTCAATGGATGCATTGCTGAGTGCGTGAAATTCTGTCTGCATAATGTACTGTACCTTTAGACTTGAAAATTTGTATTATAGCTTTCACGTAGTCAAGTGAAGTCCCTAATAGATTTTGGACTTGAGGTCAAATATGAAAAGTTATGATGAAAAATATATAGAACTATATAGTTCTATATAATTCTATATAGTTCTATATAATAATATAGAACGAAAAATCGTTCTATATCGTCTATATAGAGAGTAGCGGAAATCATAGCTGGTTCACGTCAAATAAAAAAAAGTTGAAGGAAATGAAAGTTGCTGCTCAGCACAATTATTCACTTTATTATTTTTCCTACAACTGCTCGTAAAGTAGTTCTTTACGTACTGAAAACTAATTGTAAAATACCTCTATACTGCTCAGCAAGCGATAAAGTACTTTACGCTCGCCAGCTGTTTTCTTTTACGATTCTGTTTTGATTTTGATGCCTTCTCATTGGTGGATCAAGGAATCCGTGAAATTCACATAACCTCAACAATGGCGTACGCTAACCAAATCCGCGCATGGTCTGTGATGTTACGAACTACAAGCTTTTATTGTATTGGAATCCAGAACTGCAGTTTTAGGAAAAATATTGTATGCAATTCGCGCGTGAAGCTTCTTTATCGCTCTCGCAAAATTACTTGTTTCTCGCAAAATGTATTGGCTCGAGCGATAAAGTCGCGCTTCACGCTCTTAATACATAAATAACTATTTTACATTGCAAACGTGGCCATTTTAATTTTTGATTGTGTTTAGATATGTTCTTGAATTATAAATCATCAAATAAAAATAAGAATATTAAGGAATTGAGATCTATGAATTAAAAAGAAGAAATAAAGGTTATTTGTAAAAACTGCCAATGTTCATTTTTCGTGGTTAATTATTATAAAAATCATAAATGTTTACTGGTGCATAGGCTGATCAGCGCAGCTAATAATAGTTATTTCATGTAGATTTGTCAAGTCCTTGGATACTCTGTTGTATTGCTTTATTAGTAATATAATTACAGCTAATCGGACTATAATACATTATGAATTCGAATGCGAGCCGTAGCAGGTATCTGTTCAATCAGATAGATCTCGTAGGTCCTGTTTGTTACGGTGACCGATTAGATTGGCCAGCAAAAAAGACACTGTTCTCTGCTGAAAATCACTTCTCGGTGGTTCGGAACCCACCTAAAACTGTAGGTCCAACTCATAAATCACTATCATCCAACTCATTACCCACCCATGTGGGCTTCATCCTAAAAAAAAAAAAACATGATGAATTCCAATAAAATAATAAAATCCATTCACGAGATCAGTCACTTCGACTTATTCTAAAACACAAAATGGCGGATAAAGTCATATATTAACTAGTAAAATGGGAGGCTCTGATAGGCTGCATGTGCTACGTTGGAGATCTATTGTTTCCTGACTGTGAAGACTTTTCCAAAAAGTGAAAGAAAATATTCTAAAAAAAAAACACTTCAAAAGTATCTCAGTATTTTTTAACCATGACTTTTGAATTGAATTTTTTATTGCCAAAATGAATAGTACATACAAGCAGAAATATCTGCAACTTAGAATTAAAACATAAAAATAAATACAAGAATGTGTTTACTAATCATTAATCATAACTCATAATCGTAAATCAATCAATAAAACTATAACTAAGAGTAATTTGGTAGACACTAGCATAAGATAAACATACTTTTAAAAAAAATCGCATTAACAGGCATTCTACCAACTAGTGTATTTGTTTTAAAAAAACTGCTAATGAAGCACGTGGACATTTATTGCAAAATAATTAAATTCGGCTTGGGCCTGTTGACTATAGTTTTTTAGTTTGCAATTTCTGCTGTGGTATTTTGATTTATCAGCGAAAGCAAAGTTATATCAAAATTTAATTAATAACACACGGTTGATTGGTTGAAATTCAACATCCTGGGGGGGGGGGGGGGGTGCTTGCTTGACAATGTAGGTTGACATGGTAGGTTAGGTTGCTCTTGAAAGAATTAATTTATTTGTATGACAACAAGTCAGATTTACAACAGGTGTCTTGGAGAAGCTTACTACAATTCAATGCTCACATTAACTTTTTATGTGAATTCAACGACTTGCAGTCAAATATTCATTAAGAATAAGTAGAATTTACTTACTCTGTAGGCCGAGCGCTTTCGAATCTTTGAGATCCATTTTCATAATCCAGGAATTCAATGCTCACCTCAATACATTAAGAAAATTTGCATTGAATTAATAAGAAATTATTCTTATCAATAGCGTTTAGTTGTTTTAAATTCTCTGCCGAATATTCTTTGATATTCTTGCTTGGCGTATTTTTGTAATTATCGCTCAGATTCTTGTCGTTTAGTCTTCATTATAAATTCCAACATTAATTTCATTATAGCAATTCAAGTTTGTAGTATCTTCCTTAAAAATAAACAAATAATATCGTGTGGCCTAACTGGTTCAGGTCTGGAGTTATGGGTCTGGAGGTGCGACCTGACCTGAATGATTTCAAGGCCTCTGGTTTGACTTGAGGATTGTTTTAGGTAGCCGAAACCAACAGGCTTAACGTGTCCTCCGGAACACGGAAGTGGCTTTAGGAAAAACCTTTCGGTCAGACAGGGATCGCACACGGGGCCTTTAGGCTACCAAGCATATTAATGTAGTATTATCAATAATAATTATCGTACATTAACTATCTAGCCTGACCTGATGGCTCATATAGATTTTTTAAATCTATTCATTTTCATTATTCATTATTTACCACTATTCTTCAGTTCTACTGATGATTAATATTATTTATCCATTTTTTGTTTTTGTGACTATCTTAGGAAATATCAAATTAATTTTATTTGATTCTAGGTTGTAATTAATTAAATTTATCAAAGTTCTGATTTCAAATTGCTAGATATATGATTTCCAATCTTGCGTACATAAATTTTGATATCAACTTACCTGTTTGTTGCTATAACTACTAACTATGCTAAAAACTTAGCTAATATGATTTTTTTATTGCTGATATTGCCCACATGAGTCCGAGACTTGTGCGTGGGTAATGAGGTGAATGATTACACATAAATGTCTGACGGTGGAGCGGGATTCGAACCCATGACCGCTTAAACGACAGAAAGCTGAAATTGCGACGCCCCAACCAACTGCGCTAAGCGGCCCGCCAAGATTCAATTCAATTCAATTTTCTCTGAACAACCCTGTCCAGAGGAGTTTATTTTCATTTGATACATAATAATAAATTTTTACAATGAAATATCAAATTAAGTGTTAACTTTCCATTACTTTTTATTAATTTACACAAATAAAGAAGTAATTTATATTTTCCTTTTTTAACGACAGGACCCAGAAGTGATAGCTGCATTCGAAGACATCGGCGCCAACCCGGCCAACATAATGAAGTACCAGGACAACCCCAAGATTCTGGCCATCATTGAAAAGCTGTCCAAGTTCAAGGGCATGGGTGGCATGATGGGAGGCCTGGGTGGGATGGGGGGTGCATTCAACCCCTTCGGTGCTTCAGAGCAGGCACCCTCTCAAACCCCACCCCCCTCCTCGCAAGGGGGCTCCGGTGGTCCCGACTTGGAACTCGACTGAAAGGTGAGTTTTTTTTGTGGCAAGCTTCCATCAATCTTTATTACAGTCTTATGAAGCTTTCTTTGTAGTGGTAAAGGTGATATTGTGGAAAGTATCCATAACGAATAATAAGACGAAATTGTCACAACCACATTTATTAAAAATAGTTAGTTTGATTGAGATTGATAATGGTATAACAACGAAACTAGTTTCTCAATATTTTTAATAAATTTGGTTGTGACAATTTCGTCTTATTATTCTTATGAAGCTAACTAGTAGTTCTGTGAACAGTAGACCTCACGCCCAAGAATAAGGGTGCTTGCACAGAGGAGCATACTCTTATGTACTCAATGATAATCACCATCGCAAAATTAAACACCCAATCATCAGACCTAACCCTTGATTCAATTTGCGTAGTCTATTTCACAAAAGTCATTGTATCACATCACCAAGGCTGTGTTTCTATTTACCAGACAGCTTATTGTTCAAATCACATGTCTGATGATTGAATTTATATCGCAATATTAATTAAATTTTTATAATTATCATTTTTTTATTGCTGATGATGCCCACATGAGTCCGAGACTTGTGAGTGGGCAATGAGGTGAATGATAACACATATAGATGCCAGATGGAGGAGTGGGATTCGAACCCACGACCGCTGAAACGACGGCAAGTTGAAGTTGCGACGCCCCAACCAACTGCGCTAAGCGGCCCACCCTTTGCTTTGTAATCACTTGTTATACTTAATTTTTTTTTTGAGGATGATGCCACATAGGTCTGAGACCTGTGAGTGGGTAATGAGTTGGACCTACAGTTTTAGGTGGGTTCCGAACCACCGGAATTGAAATATTAGATATTAAATATATACACTATATTGAAATATTAGACATGATTTGTTTCTTTCAAATATTTTATTCTTCTGAATGATATCTTAATTCATGTGAAGGCTCACACAGGTGAATAAGAGGGCCTGAGGTCTATCTTGAAATTCGATTCCAAATGCATATGATGGAGAAGCTCATTTTAAAAATCTTTTTTCATAGAAGAGGGCCTAAAAATTGCCTTTCTTTTTTCCTTATAATTATCCTTTAAATGCTTTATTATCACTAACCCGGTGGTTCGGAACCCACCTAAAATAGTAGGTCCACCATGTTCCCCGTAACATGGCACAAACGGCGAGGTGGAACTACCCGTAAGGGTCTCCCTTAGCCATACGCTTATTATTATTATTATTATTATTATTAATGCAAGCAAACTTCGAAAATCCTAAAATCCTAAATTCATCGCTGTGGATACCTTAAAGCCCGATCCATGCGAAATTTTGCTGAATTTGTGCCGTGCGTTTAGCCGTAAATGCGTTACAAATAAACAGACAGACAAATGCCAGAACGGTCGATTTGAAACAGAAACGTCTCTTCGTTCAGTCAATAACCTGTCTTATGTGGTTTTATAAGAGAACAATGTATTCACCTTCAGACAACAAGATTTTATGATCTATGCTGTCATTTTGTCAAACATGGCTTACGTTTTTCCTGAAACGCCCGTTCAGGTGCTGACTAAGTTTTCCTAAGATATTAGGCATGAATATATTGGCATTTCTTTTTCCCAATTAGAAAATTGCTAAAGTAGAACCTCTATCAACCGTCAACTTCAGGACTGAGGCCGTGACAGAAAACTGAATGGATGAATTATAGAAATGCCATCATATAAACGTGCACAATACCGTCTCTAAATTTTAAATGGCTTGGTAAAATAAATAAATAAATGTTTTATTTCTCTTATAAAAATAAAGTACAATTCAAACTAAACTTAATTCTTAGGCAGTGTGTAAAGAATAATTCAATTCATTCATATTAATTTCAAAAGAAATATGCTAAAAATCGTTACAGATATCATGACGGATAACAGAAAGTGACGGATAATCGAGGTTTCACTGTACAAAGAATGGAGAAAAATGTATGGATTTAAAAACTGAGGAAACCTGAAACTTTTATTCAAATTTTGAAATAAAAGGGAAGTGATAGCCGTGAGCCGTAGCAGGTATCTGTTCAATCAGATATAGATAAGCTGCGTTCTCGTAGGACCTGTTTGTATCGGTGACCGATTAGATTGGCCAGCAAAAAGACACTGTTCTCTGCTGTAAAATCACTTCCCGGTGGTTTGGAACCCACCTAAAACTGTAGGTCCAACTCATCAATCACCATCATCCATCTCATTACCCACACACAGGTCTCAGACCTATGTGGGCTTCATCCTCTAAAAAAAAAACTATATAAACTGAAGTTTAGTTGGATTAAGCCAAACCTTTCCCCACGCAAAATCAAGAGCATCCCCATACTCAATATGGAAATGGTCCTGGCTACAGACAGTTTTGCGCTGACTACAAAGCAACATGGCGGATGATCTAGTTTGTCTCATTTTTACAAAAGATCAAGCTATTTCAATACCTTGTTGCTTCAAATCTCATTGAAGACTCAAGCTACGTGAATAAGTTACAAGGAAATTTTCTTTGTAGTGGTGAAGGTGATATTGTGATATAAGACGAAATTGTCACAACCATATTTATTGAAAATATTGAGATACTAGTTTCGGACGTTACTCCATTATCAATCTCAGACAAACTAAAACTAAAGTACAGAGTAGCTTAAAAAACTAAACACGGAATGGTATTGGCTAAGGGATAGGCTGACCTTCATTGACGGTTTGTGATTGGCTAAAATCAAATTTATTTTATCCAATTCAATACAACTAACTTGGTTTCATCATAATTCTGACCTACATTTCAATAACGGCAGTTTCGTGTCTTTCTAGGTTGACCTTGACTGCATTTCAGTAAGCTTCAATTTTATCAATTAAAATGATTCAATTCTATCCTAATTTACTTGTGTATTGTTCTTTTTTGTTACTTTCTACATGTTCACGGTTTGTATTTCTTGATTTGATTCTTATTTTTGCTTGTTGCTCCTCCCACCAGAGGGCGTGACCTGTTATGGCTTTTAGCCAATAACAACCGTCAATGAAGGTCAGCCTATCCATTAGCTAATAATATCATTCTGTGTATAGTACATATTAAGCTACTTTGTAATTTAGTTTAAGATTGTCTGAGATTAATAATGGTGTAACATCCGAAACTAGTATCTCTATATTTTTAATAAATATGGTTGTGACAATTTTGTCTTATTATTCATTACAAGGAAATAAATATCTCTTAAGATGAGGCTTCCTATTAACAATTATTTCCTTCAAATTCTTGGATTTCTTGTTCCATAACGATCTGCGTTGTTAATATCAACTTTTTATGGTAAATCCAACGACTTTCAGTCAATTTTATTGCAAGTCGTTGAATTTACCATGACAATTTAATAGTTTTCCTTCATTTAATAATAAAATTGTAATTTCTTTTTCAGATGTTATAGATTCTAACTGGCGAAGCATAACGACTTGATGGAATTGATATGGATTATGGATACTATTTTGTTATTCTGCGTGTTTTCTAATCTTCTGTTATTTGATCTCCGACGTATATTTTTCCCAGTTTATCGGATAGTTTTACAGTGTTTTACCCTTCGTTGAAATGAATCAAAACAATGAAGCTCACCTTCAGCAGGAATTGTTTCTCATTGTAAAATGTTCATCAACCTTTTGTGAGATTAATTTTGAAAAATGTAATTTTTATGTCCACCATTTATATAAACTTGAGTATTAGTTATTGGACAATATTATTCAACCAAAATAATTAGAATTATTTTTAACAATTATTATCAGTGTACGTTAAAAAGTTTGATTCCGAATATGTATTGTTGATAAATTTTTGGTCAATTACTTATTCCGGCTTTTTATCATAGAACTAATATAATAAGCGTATATGTGTCGTTGCTCTAGCTAGCTCTACGAGAGCGGTCTAGTGCAATTAGTGTCTCCATTTAGATTGGACTTTACAGGCTCATAGAACTATGTCTTTGAAAGAGGACTGCAGTGTTCTAGGTAGAATCCGAACCACCGGGAGGATGAAAAAGCGGATGCCTGAATTAAAAAGAATTGTACCGTTGTTGGTCTTACTTGAATTTGGGTTAATTTTATTTTTAATTAATTTTAGTGGTATTATTGAAAATTTTGTCAATTTCAGTGATAAGATGTTGGTTGATGAAAATGATGGATCGATGATTGAACAAGACATTAGTAATTATTTTAATTCATTTTAAACGTATTCCAAATCATTTTTAACTCTACTCATATTTATTTAATCCAATATGTCAGGATAAATTGAATTCTTGAAGAACAAGGAGTTTTAAATCAATGTTTTTAAAATGAAATAACTAATTTTCATATTTACTTCTTTTAACAGATTTTCTATTTTGTTTTCTCCCGTTTATTGGGTTGGAAACCACCTATCATGACATTAACTGTAAACTGCCTTTTAAGCCTAGATCTATTTGGGTCAGTCAGCTCACAGTACAATAATGTTCCAAGGTCAGTTGATCGATGAAGTCCAAGACAGGACACTGCCATTGCAATTTTCTTCAGATTTTTTATACTTTCGATGTGTCTAAACTTCCCCCAAAAATATTAATCGCTAGACAGATAATTTTCCAACCAGTGCCATATTATATTGTACACCATCTCTTATAGTCTGTTCAGCGAGACTGCGGAGTGGAGTAAACAAACATGTGCGTGCGTGCAAACCGAGACTCAACGAAGCCCGATTCACAGATAGCCTAGTTTTCGAAACAAGCCTACCCATTGAAAACGACTTTCAATAATCATTTTCAAACACCTACTTGGATAATACTTATTATTTATTGTAAATGGAAATAGATACATGAGAATAATGAATTATATGAATGAGATGGCTATTTTCTTATTTTCAATGCTTAGGTAATGTATCCAAACATTCAACAATCACTGGTATCACTATTATTAGAATTGTTCATAAATGTGTCGATTGAATTATTTTTACCTATACATTTGAAATGAAAATACTGACTTGATAACTGAATTTAAGATCTAATATGTTCTTGAAATAATGCAATAATAATTTATTTATTTCACAAACTGGAAGTGCGACTTCAGCTGTTGAATGAACAGTAGTTGGCAATGAATGTGAATAGGCCGACCGACCGATGCCAGTACAATTCTCGGAATTCCTCACTCACACACATGCAAAGTTTGTTTACTTCATTCCGTAGACTCGCTAAACAGACTATAGGCCCGTATGCACAATAAGCGTTTAAACTGAGTTTAGCATGTAGATAGTTTAAATTTTGTTTAAACTGTAGATTCGTATGCTCAACACGATCTTAACTCTTTAACCTAGTTTAAACTGAGTTTAGCGTAAACGCCCAGATTTGGTGGTTTAAACCAGCAAGAGACGTTTAATAAACGATTATAGTCCATTTTAGATAGATAATTTTTTTCAAATGTGATGAAGTTCAGCTTTTAGCCGATTTCATCTACACAAACATACCGCTAATATATTTCTAGAAATAATAAAAGACTATAGACTGAAAACTAATAAACTATCCAACAAAACTGTACTAATTTTTTTTATTTTTAATAGCTTTCTCCTAGCGTGTTCAGGTAAAGAACAAACATCTGTAAATTCAATATTTTGCATGCACTTATGGGAAGTCAGGTTAGCCAACTCACCGCCGTGCTTCTGAAAGGCCGTTTAAACTAAACGTTCCTTTCGTTTCTATTGAGCATACAGACTCAAGTTTAAACTGTCGTTCAGGGTAAACGAAGTTTAGATTAAACCCAGTTTAAACGCTTTTTGTGCATACGGGCGGCCTTAATCCTCTAAACTAAACCAAGTATATTTTTATTTAATTGTTAATATAGCATAAATACGTAATTATATGTATTGAAAGTGCCTCATTTAATAGAGTAATATTTTTCAATTTTTAAGCTTATTTATGATGAAACTCATTTTTAAAGCTAAAATAACTTTATTGTGCATGTATTTATAGTAGCTCAGAGTATTTTATGTTTATTGGTTCATCTAATAACATTGAATCCATAGTAATAGCATGAAACGATATTACACCAGTGTCCCGTATTTTATCAGTGTTCTATATATATTCTATTTAGTAGTTTTGTAGCTAGCAGTTCTAGTCAATAGTTGAGAAATTCATTTTATTTTCAAATTGTTTACTGAAGTCTCAGGTTGAAATCATTTTACACTAAACTTAGTTTTCCATTAAGATTTCGCAATTTTGGAGGCCTAATTGGTAGACTACTAAAAGAGCAGACGTTGGTTGATATGTTGAAAAATAAACATATCCACACTTACTAGATTAAAATCACAGCAAAAAGATCAATTAGAAAATATTTTTATTATATATCATACACTTGTTCTGAATTTAAAAAAAGGTAATTTAAAGGTAAAGGTAATTTGAATGCTTTCTTTGTTGTATTTCAACAAATACTTCATTATAATAATTTTATTTAATTGCCAATACAATTAGAAAAAACATAAAGAAACAAAAGTCAATCATGAAAAATACCATTGACTATTTTAAATTTATTAATGAAGGCGAATTTTATTAGGTCAAAAATAGGTTTTTATAGAGTTGGTTTAAAAATGCCAGACCTAACCAAGAATCTAACCCATGTCCTTGGGGTTTGGACCCTTGTGTTCGAACTAATTCTCAAGTAAACCACTTATGACTACCTAATTACCGCTAACCTCCCTGTCCACTTGAAGGGGTTAAAAATTACTTTTTTCTAAAAATTAAATTATTTGTTAGTGTTTGAATTTAATATTTTACTAATGTAATTGACAAAAAATTATTAACCTATTCATTTTTTCCATTCCATTTTATTTTTTTCTTTAATTTGGTATTTTAATCATCATTTTAGTATTTCTTAAAATCATCTATTATCTCACTCTAGTATTAGATTTAGAATTAAATCTAATTTATCACTTGTATTCTTATTCAAATCTTATATTTTTCCACTTGGAAACATCATAAATGGTCTAATTTTGAATGCAATTCAAAATTTCAGTTATTATGAACTGTTCATCTATAATAACAG
The DNA here is from genome assembly GCA_948455865.1 of Conomelus anceps. NCBI lineage: Eukaryota > Metazoa > Arthropoda > Insecta > Hemiptera > Delphacidae > Conomelus > Conomelus anceps. The sequence goes on along the minus strand of OX418227.1, from coordinate 29,875,918 downwards.
GTGATTCTGTGAATAAAAGTAGTGGTTTTTGAAATATTTGTTATTTTAGAAAGACTGATTCATATTTTTTAGCTTCCATTAGTTGTTTAATTAAAGCATGATGTGTTGATTTGAATACTCATTTTTATTTTATATCATAGCAGATCCTCATTTATTATTATCTATCATTAAATATATTGTTACGATTATTTATATGATTATTATTGTATTATTCATGTCCCCAGAAGTTCATAAATGACTATTATTTTATGACTTTCAAAGCGCCATCTTGCATAAAGACACTTCCAAACGACGAGAGTTAGAACTACACAATCTGAGCAGTCTAGTTGGAATCTACACTGTTCTAACCACTCGATTTGTGCAATTTTTGTCACTCTAGCTCTCACCGTGTAGACAAACCTGTTTGTGAAATAATGCAACAATCTAGTGAAATATTGTTTGTCATTTTTGTCATTACTATTCATTATAAAATCTAGCATCATAATAGTGCTAAGGTGCTTGCATAAGCTGGGCATTCACGTTCCGACTTGTAGTACGACTGCTAGTTGGATAGTAGACTCCACTCTCGCTCCGACTTGCTATCCAACTAGCAATCCAACTTTAACCCAGTCTGTTTTCACAACTGTGAACATCGCTCTCGAGTCGAAAAATGTAACCGAAGTTGTCCGAAGGTCAAGCACTGACTGAGGTAAGTTGGACGACTTTGATCCGACTCCCCCACTCACTCTTCAACTCCGTCGACAGTCGGAAGTCGGACCTTCCAGTCGTCCCTCTAGATGTTCCGACTCGTCCATCTACACTTCCAACTATCCAACAAGCCCATTCACGTTCCGATATCGGATACAATCTTGGAGGTTGGACCACAAGTCGTACTGCAAATCGGAACGTGAATGCCCAGCTATAGGGAGTATCCAATACTCAAGGACAATTCATTATTATTTTTATTATTTTATTGCTGATGATGCCCACATGAGTCCGAGACTTGTGCGTGGGTAATGAGGTGAATGATTACACATAAATGCCTGACGGTGGAGCGGGATTCGAACCCACGACGACAGCAAGCTGAAGTTGCGACGCCCCAACCAACTGCGCTAAGCGGCCCGGTAATTATTACCATTGCAAAATCAAACAGATTGTTCATATTAATCACTAATTAAGCTTAAGAGTAATCACTAATCTGGCTGGCTCAGATCTGGTGTCAGAGTTCTCAGGTTGCACCTCAGGACCTCTGAAATGACTTAACGGCTGTTTTTAGACAGCCGGGACCGACAGGCTTAACGTGTCCTCCGAAACACGGGAGTGGCCTTGCTGTGAAATGGTATATGACAGATTGGCTCTGTATAAATATCACGATTCCGCAGAATGTGTGATTTTGCGAAGGAAATTATCATTGAGTATTGCTTGCTCCTATGTGTAAGCACTATGTGTTTCACATATGAAATTAGAAAATACAAGAGGAATTAAATTTTTATTAGACAGTTAGAGAATAAAAGTTATCTGGAAAAATTTAGTTTATTGCTGAAAGTATAAAAATCACCTCACAATATTCGTAGATATATTTTTTAGACATATTTTCTTCTTTTTAAAAGGAAAAGCATAAATGGCAGTTTTATAGGAATTATTACAAATTTATTATTAACTATTCTGGGGTCAATCTTTGTATATTTATCTTACTATTTTGAGTTTTTAGCACTTGTTGAATACCGCAAATTAATTGTGATCAACACTAAAATTGTTATCAACTCAGGCAAAACTTTCAAAACAAAATGTAAAGCAATTGCATTTATTGTTTGCCCGACTACTAACATAATTTTAAATTAAATTTCTCGCCCTGCCAAATTATAAATTGATAAAGGAAAGTTCCAGTTTTCCATGATGATTATCAACGGTTTCCTAACATTTCTCTAAAAATGTTTCAAGAATTTGGTTCACATTCTCATCGGGGGAAAAACTATTTACAGTCGGTCTTTCGATAGATAAAACAAAGTTCAATAAATAAATAGTTTCACTTTTATTTTCACTTTCCTCCTCCGGTGGATAGCAAAGCCAATAATCCTCCCGAAGCACCCACAGAAATAATGTAATTGGCAGCCGGCGTGAATCCCTTCAGGATGTAGAAAGAGGAGAAGATAACCAGCGCAAAAAAGAGAGCGTTGTTGTAGAAAATGGCGAACGTTGTGGCTTCGTAATCAGCAACTTCGTTCTTCTTCCAAAGAATCCTGTAAAAGAGCACACAATTATTTGTTTTTAGAATGGGTAAAATGTGATGATTTAAAAACAATAATTGCCTAAAAAGATCATCTATATAGTTTTTGTTAAATTGAGCTTTTATATTACGGTACAAACTCAGACCTCTATTCTATTTCTGTGCTAAATAAATTTTATTTTTCTTGAATGTAAGAAGATTATAATAATCACTTTTACGTTACTGATTGCTTTTTGAGCGACCGTTCTTCGCCCTTAATGGAATAAGCAATAGAACCTTTTAGTAAAATACTCATATTCTAACGATAATTCAAAATTGTGATATTATCGAGATTTCAGTCAAGATTTTTCGTTTTCAAAACTCATCATTATTTTGCTTATTTTCACTTCAATAATTAATTGCTCTACCTTGACCTTTGTGTATTTTACATTGAATGAGTTTAACAATGTGTATTCATTAATTGTATCACGTATTCAATATGTTATGAGTTTAATAAATGACTGAATAAAACCTTCCAGTTGTTCGGAACCCACATAAAATATATGATCCCCACCACATGGATCAAACGGCAAGGTGGAACTACCCACAAGGGTCTCCCCACAAACAAAAGCCAACGCTCATTTTTTTTTTTTTTTTTTGATGAGAGGGGACAGGTCTGAGACCTGTGCGTGGGTAATAAGTTGAATGATGGTGATTGATGAGTTGGGCCCACAGTCGTAGGTGGGTTCCGAACCACCGGGAAGTGATTTTACAGCCGAACATTATTCTATTATTTTCAGTTTACCTACTTATTTATTCAATTATTACCCAAAACACAATCAAGCATAGCCTACTACTGCTTTCTTTACAAACTTTTAAATTAAAAATCAACATTTTAGTTTATTCATAATTTGATTATATCTACCTTTCATCTTTCTCCTTTTTACTCATCTTCTTGTCCTCAGCAAGTTTTCGTGTCACTTCACGAGTAATAGCTTCCTCCCTCTTGACGGCCACCTGTAATTTCAAATTAGTAAATTTTCTTGGTAATAATGCAATAACGTACGAAATAGTATTTTTCGGCTTAAAAGTTTCCATCAAAATTTGAAATTATTTAGCTTACGGTTTTCAGTGTTTCGTTTTGAGTGAACTTTCAATTTTTTTAGGATGAAGCCCAGATAGGTCTGATACCTGTGCGTGGGTAATGAGTTGGATGATGGTGATTGATGAGTTGGACCTACAGTTTTAGGTGGGTTCCGAACCACCGGGAAGTGATTTTACAGCAGAGAACAGTGTATTTTTTGCTGGCCAATCTAATCGGTCACCGTTACAAACAGGTCCTATGAGAACGCAGCTTATCTCTATCTGATTGAACAGATACCTGCTACGGCTCGCGGCTATCACTTCCCTATGAATTTCCTTCAAGTGAAAGGAATCATTTCATTATTTTTTGAGTGGAGTATTTTGGTAAATATAAATGTTTTGTACAATATAACAAATTCAAAATTTGTGAAAAGAGCAGTTTTGGACTAGTCTGTTGCGCTTTCACTTTTATTGTAATTTTGCCACAATAAATAAATACAGAAAACAATCAACTTAATTATATAGGCCTATATAATTATAAATATTATTAAATTGATGGTAACGAATCATTAGTATAAGAAGGTAAAGTATAAAACTTGAAAATCGTGTTTTTTGTAACAAAAAAAGTATGAGTAGCCTACTTCAATATCAAAATTTGAATTTCATGAAAATTGACCCTGTATAATACCGTACTGTTTCACAGTAAGTTACTTTGAAGGTCCATCTAAGGCTCACATTGGAGCACCCGAACCTCGATGATTACCAATATGACAAAGGAAACAAATGCTTTAGAATGGTGACATGCAGTCATATACCATTCCACAACTCGTTTTATTTTGCAATGGTGATTTCACTGTTCAAGCACCCTAAATATAGACACATAGACGTTTATAGTTTTCTCTACAGCAAAACAAGAACCCAGATTGCTCTACTAGAGCGCTCTATGGCAATAAGTGTCTCCTCTTGTACAAGCCATAAGGATCCAATGCATTGTAATCAGAATGCAATTCACTCCTCAAGTTTGTCAATGCAACCTGAACTTCAGTAAGTTCTTGATTGCGATGTAATAGGCTATGGCTATGCAATAGGCCAATGCAATTCCATAGTCATTATTTTATAAATGATTGTTATTTAGCAAGAAATTTTATGAAAATCAATTGAGTTTCAAAGTTTATAAAAACAGGATTTAAAAAAAAGTGAACCTATTGTCATATTATTTACCTTGTGTTTGAGAACAAACTTAGTGTTTTTGTAGGCCAATGCCACAAAATAAGTGCTGGCTAATGTTACTACGAAGAATGAGATGAGTGATGAGTAGAGATCAATCATGTGGATCTTCCAGAAAAGCCCTGTAAAAAAAAAGAAATGTAAAGATAAAGGATGACTGCTTGTAAAAACAGGAAAAAGTCTAATTCTAAAAAGCTTTACTTTTAGAATAAATTTACATTACATTTCAAATATTTTTAACTTAATTAGCTTATAACGAACATGTATCTGAGAAGACCTGTCACATATTGTACTTAGTGAATGTATCATTCAGCTTCCACAAGACAAAATATTGTTCAACATTGGTGAATGTGGGAAACAAACTGGCAAATGATACTTATGCGTGGGTTATTCATGAATATTTTCAAGAACTATACCTCTTCGGAGTAACCAATGTTCACTGTTGACCAATAGTTTAGTTTGATCGGCGATCGCAAAGGATTTGTGTTTCTTGTCACTAAATACTTTGCTAATTTTACCAGACAGAAGTTTGTAGTAGATTAAGCCTTTTAGAAGACAAAAAAATTCAATCAAATAAAGTACAGTTTGATATTTTCAATGACTACAGAATGTACGGTACTTACATATTGGAATCGCAGATACAATCAAGGCATTTCCATAAAACAAAGCGTTGGATTTTGTGGATACATTTCGGCTGAAATCCTGAAGGAGGAGTTCTTCTTCTTTTGTGAAGGTTGACTTATTTTTTCCAGTCATTTTAGGAAATTAGATGCAAACTACAGTCTAGACCGAGTAACTGTTCCACACAATTTCTAGCGGACAACTCGAAAAGAGGTTATTTTCATTCCACAACAACAAATCCCAAATTGGACGTCATACGACGTGTCAACAAATGTACATACGATATGTAACTTCCTGCTTTCGTGTACTAAAATATAATTATTGTGAAATTTTAAATTATATCATCTAATTATATGAATTGAAATAATTAACACGATTACCGATGTTATTGTGTTTACTGTCGAAAATATTCAAAACAGAACTTACTACTATAACCTAACAAAGTATTCGAAGAATCGTTGAGGGAAGAAAAAATGTATTATTCAGAAAATTTGTTTGAATGAATTCAACTTTAATTTTATTAATTTCTCGTGATTACTATTTTCTTCCTATTTTAATTTGTTATATTTTTATACAAAACGGAGCCATTTTGAAACAGCTGGCATAAAAACAGACACAACAACAGCTGCAACACAGATATTCAGCTGATGGACTTTGTCTGTCCTTGGTTTCAAAACAAAACGGTAGTGTATAATAGCAAACAGTGTATTTTGATTCAGTGTCATGAAGTTATCTAAATGCGTAGCAAATCTGAAATGAATTAATAAATTAGCAATAACCTTTAATTATGCATATTAGATAGCATACATTTCATCAATTCTGCTGCCATCATTTATGAAGTCGCCAGAAGCTATGGCTGGCATGGGAAGAGGAGTAATTACGTTAAGGTTTAACCAAGATCAAGGTAAGGTTCTTTGTTTTAAAAATTTCATTTCCTGAATTTTGTCCATCTTGACTTGAACATTGTTTATCTGTTCCCGTGAATTTAGGCTGTTGGTAGTTGTTCTGATGAAATACACAACAAATTGAAACTTCACATAACTCGTAGTATTTTCTAGAACTCATTGTTCAACAGATCAAAAATTTGTTCTAAAATACTGGAAGTTTGTAAACACGTGTATTTGTTTATGCTTTCCTATTATTTTGTCCTTGATAAAATGGTGTGGTATATTGTCATTTCCTATCTTGCTCATAATTAATTAATGCATAGCTTGTTATTTAAAAACAAACTATATTATACCATGCCTCTCATTTTTAAGTTCTATTCTTAAAATTATTTTTCCTTCAAAATCTTAGCACTTTTCGTTGATATACATATGTTTATTTAATTCAACAGTTTTATAAGCCTTGAATTACTATTGCCAGTAACATATTTTGTTATCTTTGAAAATAATGTTACAATATTGACAAAGTTCATGTTGATTTTTATATCCAGTAACAGGTTATCATCAATTTATTGGTCACGTCATACTTTAAATCACCAAGACTTCACAACTATAACAAACTACAATACGGATAGACAACCCTAATTATTGAATTTATTTGGCCTTTTATAACGTAGATTGTAGATAGCTGTGCTGGTTTTATTTATATATTTCATTCTGAACAAAGCATTCACGATTTGTACATATTGCAAACAAATTCTCGCCAGTTATGACTGTAAAACTTGATATGAGAATATAATTAGGCTAAGTTAACTTTGGTAATAATTGGAATGGAAATTAAAATGATTGAAATGAAAATTTTAAATGAATCGATTTTTTTTACTTTGTTCGACGAATTTATTGAGTGAGCTCAATAGATTAATATTAAAGTTTATTATTAATGATGTTTTCTTTGTTATATAGGATGTTTCACTTGCTGTATGGAGACGGGATTGAGGATTTACAATGTGGAGCCTCTGGTTGAAAAAGCTCACTACGGTAATTTAATATTTTATTCCCTACCATACTTTTTCTCAATTTTATATTTCAATATTTCACTTCTTAATATAATCTATCACAATTTTAAATTTTAATATTTCTTTTAACATATACTCCGTCTCAAAATTTGAATCACATGAAACTCAGTATCAAGGTTTCTTAGTAGGCCTACGTCCACATAACAGATTAATGATTTCTATATTTTTTTTTTAAGATTATGACCTGATGGGCAGTCTGAAGCATTGCGAAATGCTTCATCGAACAAACATCTTTGCCGTGATTGGCGGAGGTGCCAAACCCAAGTTCGCTGACAACACAGTGCTCATATACGATGACATCGAAAAACGTTTCATCATGGAACTGATTTTCACATCGCCTGTCAAAGCCGTACGACTCAGGAGGGACAGGTAATAAAAAACTAACATTAAGAACCTTATGTTTGTTATAAATATACCTTCATCTTATGTAGAAGATTTGTCAGTTAAAAAAATAATCTCTATCCTCAACCAATCAACAACTCTTGTTCTATTTCGCGCTAGATTAATTTTTTTTGTTTTTGAGGATGAAGCCCACATAGGTCTGAAACCTGTGCGTGGATAATGCATTTGATGATGGTGATTGATGAGTTCAGCCTAAGTTTTAGGTGGGTTCCGAACCACCGGGAAGTGATTTTACAACAGAGAAATTAATCTCGCTAAATTAACATAACTATTTATTCTAATTACAAGTGACAGTAGGCGAAGCCCTTATTTTACGAGATTACTTGAGCCTGTAATTATAAATTATATTCGGTTTTTTACTAACGGTGCAGTTGAAACTATGAAGTCTTTTCTTTCACAGTTCTGAATGTAATATAGTTCTAATCATTTCACTTTCTAAACCTGAGCTACGTTGTACCCCTCCATGAAGCTAAAACATTCACCTTGCAGCTTACATGTTTGATGAAAGCGTTTCCATAAGCATTTGACCCTTACAATGCTTTTTGTGCTTATGTGTATATCATTTTATTGAGAATAACATAATCGATCTATGGATTGTTTGCTGAATAATTGGTGATGTTAATTGCAGGATAATAGTGGCTACAATGAACCAAGTGAACGTTTTCTCGTTTCCGGCGCCGGCTCAGCTTTTGCTGACACTGCAGACTCGACTGAATCCACTCGGCCTGTGCGAAGTAACGCCGATCATGACAGCCGAACGACAGCTGCTCGCCTTTCCCGGTCATAAGCTCGGCAGTGTACAGTTGGTGGTCAGTTAATAGTGATTACAGTTTCCATCACTTTCAAAATTACTTTAATGTCGCGTTTTCGCAATACCAATAGACGTTCTACGTAATGGAGGCGAGTTACTGAAAGCAGGTAACCTGCCTTACAGCCTGCTCTGCTTGTTTTCATGCCAAAAATCGTATTTAAGCTTCTTATCACGCAGATACATAGATAGATAGTCTTTATCAAGGGCAGAGTTAGGGCTCAAAGTCCTCTTTTCCAATCAACCCATGAACGATGCCGTGAAGTCAGAATGGTGAACTGTTAGTTGATGTATCAGAGCATGTATTCAAAATTTTTTAAAATAATATTTATAATGATGTTTTAATAGAAAAGGTGACCGCATAAAAAGAAAGACAAATTTTGAGAAAATTTTTGGCGAGCATTATGAAAATCATATTTTTACATGCAGCAACGAAGAAATCTATAGGCATAACAAAAAAATGGAATCTATAAGAAAAGGGGGAATAGCATTTTACGCCCATTTATTTATAATGGATCCAAATAGGCAGACAGAGAATTTTCAATAAAATAAACAGTAGAGAATCCAAATTCGGCTGTTTTACAGAATCTAAATAGGATAATATGCAAAAGTGGGATAAAACAATGACAGATTTGCAAAATAGAGTAGGACTAAGAAATGAACTGAAAAATAATGTTTTCCCAGACAAACCAAAAATTGAAACTTGGTCTGAAGAAAGAAGTAGAATTTGGATTAAGGAGTATTGGATGAGAAAAAAGGAGACCAACATGGCTTGAATGGTGAATGATCCTTACATGGCTTGAATGGTCCTTAGTAGGCCTATACAAAGGGGAAAACATAATTTAATGTATATTTCCATCTAAATTCATCCTAGTCAGTTTTAATGCTTTCATACTTCAAGCAAGTTGGAGAGTAATTGAAAATTCACATCAGTGTTGAAATTGACAATACTGATCACAAAGTACATGGTTATAGTAAAATCGAAAGTATTGTGAGCCAAGTGGCTTGTCTGGTTAGCTACCTTATTTCATGGACGCTTCCATAACCATTTTCCAGTTATTTATTGAGGTTATTTTTTTAAAATATTCTTGTTCATAATAATTTTCTTCTTTTCTCACCTTATTCCGCATCAAGTACAGTAGAAACAATTAGTCTGGGCGCGCGGCCGTTTGGTAGTCAGCCATGGCGAGGGGAGTGTTTATCGCTCATTTCTAAAAACATGTGGCCCGTGCAACGCTGCAGATGTCTTCAAGGTCAACCAGGACGGCTAGTAGTGAAACCAGAGCCACGCGCCCAGACTAATTGTTTCTACTGTACAGTGGAAACAATTACTCTGGGCGCACGGCTCTCACACTAGGCTCTGTCACTACTGGCTGTCCCATAAAAGTTGGCTCGCGCACTCCTGTGCTTTCTACCAATCCACTGACGGCTGAAATGGTGACCTTGAAGGCCAAATGTTTTTAGAAATGAGCGATAAACACTCCCTTCTCCATCCCGCGCCATCGCGGACTACCAAACGGCCGTGCGCCCAAACTAATTGTTTCTACTGTACAGTAGAAACAATTAGTCTGGGCGCGTGGCTCTGGTTTCACTACTAGCCGTCCTGTAAAAGTTGACTAGTTGACCTTGAAGACATCTGCAGCGTCGCACGGGTCACATGTTTTTAGAAATGAGCGATAAAATGGCCATGCGCCCAGACTAATTATTGTTTCTACTGTAAGTTCGGTGGGAAGTAAATCCCCATGTGGAAATTGGTATTCGCTGTTGGTATCCCCGTATGCCCTTCCTCACGTCAGCAGGCTGAAGGGGAGAATATAGGCAGTTAATAATTTGATAAATAATTATTGTTGCTACTATTCCCTTGCTACCAAATTTGATATGATGAATATTTTCTCAAAATTTGCATTGTTTTCTCGTATTACGTTTTCGTCTACGTTTTCTCGTATTTGCATTGTTTTTCGCTTATTGTAGGACCTGATGAACACAGAAGCAGGCACGTCGACAGCACCGTTCACAGTGAATGCTCACCACGGCGAACTGGCGTGTATTGCGCTGAATCAGCAGGGAACGATGGTGGCCACCGCCTCTGTCAAGGGCACGCTCATACGCGTCTGGGACACAGTCAGGAGGAATCGACTGGTCGAACTGAGGCGCGGCTCTGATCCGGCCACCCTCTATTGGTGAGTATCTTATTATTTCAGTAAGAGTTCAGTAAATATGCTAGGTGCTTCAAGAAAACAGTTCCTGATGCGTTGGTAATGAATTGGATGATGGTGATTGATGAGTTGGACCTACAGTTTTAGGTGGGTTCCGAACCACCCGCAAGTGATTTTACTGCATAGAACAGAGAAATTAATCTCGCTAAATGAACATAATGTATTCTGACAAGTGACAGTAGACGAAGCCCTTATATTACGAAATTACTTGAGTCCGTAAATATCTCTATAATAATAAATGCTTGCAATGCTGCAATGGAGGATTGTAATTGGAAGTGATAGCCGAGTGCCATAGCAGGTATCTGTTCAATCAGAGATAAGCTACGAAACTCCTGGGCTGTCTTTGTAACGGTGACTGATTGGAGTGGCAAGCAAAGAAGACTGTTCTCTGCTGTAAAATCACTTTCCGGTGGTTCGGAACCCACCTAAAACTGTAGGTCCAACTCATCAATCACCATCATCCAATTCATTACCCACGCACAGGTATCAGACCTATGTGGGCTTCATCCTCCAAAAAAAGACATCAACTAATTACAGATTTACATAGTACAGAGGCTTAATAGTTTCATACGAAATTTCTCCGCAAACGCCTTGATAAAATAACTAAGATGGCAGATTTCCAAAAATTCGCTTATTTTTTCTTCTTTATTATATTTTTCCAACCTAAAATTGTAGAATTTATTCTCAATGAATAAAGGAGTTTGATTTTCTACTTTTTTCGGAGGATGAAGCCCACATAGGTCTGATACCTGTGCGTGGGTAATGAATTAGATGATGGTGATTGATGAGTTGGACCTACAGTTTTAGGGGGGTTCCGAACCACTGGGAAGTGATTTTACAGCAGAGAACAGTCTTTTGCTGGCCAATCCAATTGGTCACCATTACAGAGAAGGCCTAGGAGAGCGTTGCTTATCTAATCTAATTGAACAAATACCTGATACCTGAACAATACTACTAGTTAAGTTATAGTATCGATTTTTTCAACCCATTTTACATGAAAAACACTAGTCAAGTTGACACGCAAAATGGGAATACTATAGGCTACTTTCATGATGTATAAATTTATAGGAAATGTTGAAAATTTTATAATATGTTGGCTTTACAGAAACAATTCATTACATTTCTATTAAAAAATTATACAGGCTTGAAAAACGAAAAATAAGGACGTTTCTTAAATAGCTTTACAGTAGAGCGTCGATAATCCGGATTAATTGGGACCAAACCTTATCCGGATTATCAAAAATCCTGATTTTTGAAAATTGACTCTTTTTATGCTTTAAAATTATAGAAACTTAACTGAAACCTATAAAATTAACTTAGATATGTATGTCAACAGGTACAGTAGGTAAATACAGTTGAAGCTGTTATGTATTACTGACTTTAATGAAACTGAAACAATACAGAATACAATACAGCACAGAACGTGAAGTACAGTACAGTAAAAAAATGTACAGTACGAAGTTGAAGAATATTGCACACTCTGTACATTGTCAGGGGTCTTAAAAAAGTCTTAAATTGATTTTTGTACTGCAGTAGTTGTTCGCTTTTTTGCAGCCAAGTCTTTTATACGTTTTAACAGAATGAGCTGGGAAGGTGTAATCTCCTTCTGTTTCTCGAGCCATGACATCAGAGCATTTGACATTTTTATTTTTTCTGGACATGAATCCGGATAATCGATGGTCTGGATTTTTGGTGTCCGGATTATTGACGTTCTAATGTATTTTTTTGTAGATTACGTCTTGGAGACTCCAGTTATGGAGTATAAAGACAAGTCAGATTAACAATTATACTATCTTATACACTAGTTACCATAACTATATTAATTAAGTTAGTTCGAAGTTACTGACAATTGAACAAACTGACAAATTTACTTAAACAGAATTTATTAATTTCGAATTCCTTTAATTGCTATCAGTTTATACTGAAGACTTCAGTATAAACTGATAGCAATTAAAGGAATTCGAAATTAATAAATTCTGTTTATATTAATTAATTCAGATGAGGCTTAAATTTGATTTGAAAGGAACTCTTGTACACTATAAAAAGCTTTATCAACTAAATATTTTTTTCAGTTGTTTTTTTAAATATTTCTATATTTTCAAGACTTTTAAAAACTGCGGTAGCTTGTTGTAGAATTTCCTATCAATATAACTACTGTAGTATTCATATAACTCGGCAGCGTGTAGCAGATGGGACATGCTATATCTGAACCCAACCTACTGCTGCCAAATTATATGAAAACTACAGTAGGTTTTTATTTGAATAGGCTACTATTGTGTCTCACGAAGTGATAATCTCCTCGGCTTCTTGTATTATAATCATTTGTCAAGATTTTGGTTAATATCACTCTTTTTTACATACAGGGTAGCTTCATACACATATAAGCAGGGTACAGTTAGGAGACCAAGTCTCTTGATCAACGGTCTGCATGAATCTAATTTATTTACTCTTTCCATACACCTAACCGCTTTCTTTTGGATCTTAGACACCGTATCAAGGTTTTGTTTTGATGAATTACCCCATACTAAGATAGCATACCTAATATGTGACAGTAAGAGCCCTGTAATAAGTAACTTTTTGTCATTTAATCTAACAAGCTGTCGCAGGACAAAAACCCCAGATGAAATTTTACAACATATTTTCTCAATGTATGGAGCCCAGGTCAATCGTCTATCCAACAAAACTCCTACAAATGCAATGGTCTAGTTGATTATCGTGTACAAACACGTTTATAGTCCAATCTTCATTTGAATTATGTTTGTTTTTGAATTGAAGGTATTTGCATTTTTTACTATTTATTGTTAAATGTACCGTATGTCGAGAAGTCTGGCCATCTACATACGCTACATGAGAATTTGATTTATTGTCTGTGAATTATCTTCTCAATTGTTTAATGTTTAACTGGAATACCATTTTAGAATTTTTCAAATTGTATGCAAAACATATAATTTTTTAGTTAGTTGTTGAGCAATTAACAAAGTTTTAGCATCCGTAGCATAGTTTTTATCATTCCCATAAGCATAGTGCTAAGTTTTTTTTTGAGCGTGGGTAATGAATTGGATGATGGTGATTGATGAGTTGAACACAGTTTTTGGTAGGTTCCGAACCACCGGGAAGTCGTCTCTTCATAGTATAGTTTAAGCATATTATCAATAAGCAATGTTTTCTTCCTGGTCTAGTTGATTATCGTTTACAAACACATTTATAGCCCGTTTATTATGGTATGAACATTTATTTTATTTATTTATTCGCCATGAAAAATACATCAATCGTGAAATAATGAAAGAAATCAAATACATAACAATCGTAAATCATAAATATAAACTAACAGTATAAATTCAATTCAATTCAATTCATTTATTGCCAAAAAGAAAGAAACAATTTACATATACATATATATACACGTGAAAACTAAAAAACTAAAAAGTATATAATATAATACACATATACATACATATATATTTTCAAGAAAAGAAAAAAGAACTTGTCTTTAATTCTAGGCATCACCAGAGCTATCTTTTTGCCCGCTGGTGAGAGTTGCTAAAAAAAAAATTTCTTAAAAATAACAAAAAATTGAAGCGAAAAAATAATACAGAAACAAAAATATCTTTTTATGCATTTATGGCATCACCAGCAAAAATAAAACTTTGCCCGCTGGTGACCATTGCGGTTGAAAAAATAAAAAATATTCAATATTGTATCATTCCTGAGGTTAAACTTATGAAAAAGCTGTGTTTTCAAAAATTACTTTTATCCTTAAATTATATTTTCTATTGAAAGGAAATAGTTGTCCGTTATCCAGTCATCAATTGTTTTATTACTAATTTTATTTTCCAGATTGAAAGGCAATTCACATTGAAACCATTGTATGTGTTAATAAAACAAGATGGAGAAGTTGTACAATATTTTTGAATGGTTCATATATGTTGTGAGTAGAGGAAAATATTATTCATTTTCTTTCTCATTTTCAGTATAAACTTCAGTCAGGACTCTGACTACATTTGCTGCTCAAGCGACAAGGGCACAGTGCACATATTCGCTCTGAAAGAGACGCGCCTGAATAAGCGTTCGTCCTTTTCAAAGATGGCCTTTCTAGGCAACTATGTGGAGTCACAGTGGGCGTTGGCCAATTTCACAGTACCGCCTGAGTGTGCCTGTGTCTGTGGATTCAGCTCACCCAAATCAGTCATTGGTAAGCTAGTTTATCAACTAAGCTGCGATCAATTATTATACCTCAATTATTGTGATTCTCAAATTATCATATTAGAAAAATCACAAATTTTTTAATCAAGTATGCTTTCCATCTTTTCTGTATTAAAAACTTGAAACACACTTTTAAGTGGAAATTATGACTCACATTATGGCGTGACGGCCGTTTCACTCTGTTGTCAGGAGCATCGTCAGACGACCCAGAGTACACTGATTTAAGGTATGAGTTTGAGGGTTATGCAGGGGTGGGGGATGAGTAGGCGGGAGGTTTGAAATTGGGATTATTTTGTCAAAAAGGGTGGGTATGTGAGAAGTTAAGTTGACAATTTAAAATGTAAGGTTGCTGCTTTGTGTGTTTGTAAATCTCATATTGTTCTAAAACATTGTGAAGTAAAGTGTGTCTAAATTAGTGTCAATGTCTGTATAACTGTGTCCTGTTGAGATGATGTGTTCAGCAAAAGTGGAATGTGTGTTTGGGTGTGAGATTGCTCTTGTGTGTTCTTTGAATACCCTTTTTGATAAAATAATCACAATTTCAAACCTCCCGCCTACTCATCCCCCCCCCCCCCTCCAACATCATAACCAGCAAACTCATACCTTAAATCAGTGTACTGTGGGTGGTCTAACGATGACTTTATTAACACAAATTACCGACAACTCGCACTAATCAGTTATATCAAAGCACCCTTGTTAAATTTTAATTAGAATTAAGAATAATGCAAACACTATATTAATTATTGACGATACAAACTTTTTAGTTCCAAAAATGTTTATAGGCCTATTAAACATTTTAATGTTTATTTTAATTTAGCTTACTGACGCATTCATGTAAATTTTATGTATGTTCTGAATAAATAAATTGCTTGATCACACAAAAGAAATCAATCAGATACAGATAAATTGATAATTTTCAACTAATAAAGAGTTTCCTATATTACTGTACAAAAATCAATCACTAGCTGTTAAAAGGCCGATCAAATATCAAATAATAACTGTTCAATGAACTATCCAATAATTCAAGGAAGAAACGTCTAAAACATGACAGTTGAAACCATACAAGCACTTACGAGTCACTGTATAAACTGTTAAAGAAGCTTGAATAACAATCTGTCACAATACTGCGTTATCACTTGACACATTAAACGTTCATATATCACAGTTTGTATTAGCGCTCACTGGTAATCTGGTTTGTATGAGCGGAAACTGTCACTGTCAATCTGCCTCTTATCGCATTAACGATCGAATCACAACTGACTGACTTTTACAAGAGTTTCTCCTATTTATACATTTTTCATAATCTAGAAAGAATGACAATGTTCTCGATTTCCCTATAAAATTCTAAAATAAACAAATAGGATATTTTCCATTCATCCAGGCTATTTAAATTGCCGATATAAGAACATTCTAGGGGTGTCCCGATAAACCGCAAGGTGAGGGGATTACAGGAGTAAGAGCAAATAGAATAACACGCTGCTTAATGGTAACTGGAAATCAATATTGGGAAGTGATAGCCGCGAGCTGTAGCAGGTATCTGTTCAATCCGATAAATAAGCTGCGTTCTCGTAGGTCCTGTTTGTAACGGTGACCGATTAGACTGGCCAGCAAAAAAGACACTGTTCTCTGCTGAAAATCACTTCCCGGTGGTTCGGAACCCACCTAAAACTGTAGGTCCAACTCATAAATCACCATCATCCAACTCATTACCCACGCACAGGTCTATGTGGGCTTCATACTCAAAAAAAAAAATATTGACACAGGCAGATAACACTGAAAATCACTGTTCCTTCTTTCTTTCCATGTCCATAACATTATTATATTAGAAAAATCACAAATTTTTTAATCTAGTATGCTTTCCATGTTTTCTGTATTATCAGAGATTAACGTATAAAGCCTCGGTTTCCAAAAACACGCATTCGGACAAACGGGCAGCTGACAAGGCCGGAGTATACTCCACTTCCCGACGTGTTTTAGGTATAAGTGAAAATCGGGTTTAAGTAATTAAACATCTAAAACTGCTTTCTTAATTGCATAAAACATAGAATAGTTCAGTTTTAAAATGATAAAACGGCGTAATATAATTCTTGAACTCTCTTATTCTATATCAAATGCATTACGGTGTATTCCGGCCTTGTCGACTGTACTTTGTCCCTTTTCCGCGTTGTTAGAAATCAAATTTTCAGAGATCTAGCCCTACTTCAGTCCTTTTTTCCATTATCTAGCATGGAAGTGTTCACTTACGCAGACTCTAAAGTGTTCTGAGGTGCTCCAACCGATCCTTCTCTTATTATATCCGAACTGTATTATTATTATTATTATTATTATTATTATTATTATTATTATTATTTATTATTATTATTATTATTATTATTATTATTATTATTATTTCAAGCTATTATATTTTTTCGAATCTCCCACTTTAAGGTATGTTTAATCAATTATTTATTCATGGATACTTCTTTCTGTACTCCTTCATTCTCTCTGACGTTGTCTTTCTTCTCTCCTCTGATACTACAGTACCTCTTCTAGTTTTAGGATGTTCTTGGAATCTTCTATTTTCATCTTTCAACAAATTTCTTAAATGTATGGTGTTCTTTTTTTTGAGGATGAAGCCCACATAGGTATGATACCTGTGCGTGGGTAATGAGTTGGATGATGGTGATTGATGAGTTGGACCTACAGTTTTAGGTGGGTTCCGAACCACCGGGAAGTGATTTTACAGCAGAGGACAGTGTCTTTTTTGCTGGCCGATCTAAACGGTCACCGTTACAAACAGGACCTACGAGAACGCAGCTTATCTCTCTGATTGAACAGATACCTGCTACGGCTCGCGGCCATCACTTCCCTATCATGATTGTATTCTTTGTAATATTAAATTCATTAAAATCAAGTTGAACTAGTTACATTCTGTCTTTCTGTTTTTGAAAAAGTCGAGTATTTGTTTAATTAGTCTATTTCCAATCATTCTGAACATGTGACCGTAAAAACTCATTCTTTTTTTATACTATCTGAGATTGTTCAGTTTTCTTATGAAGAGTTTTATTCGAAGTCAAATGCACTTTATTGATTTTAAGTTTCGGTCCTAATATTCTCCTCAGAATCTTTCTTTTCTCCTTTTTAAAATCATCTAGTAATCCTGAATTTGTTAAAGCTAATGTTTCTGCTGCATAAAGTGCTTCCGGCCCAATAACGGGTTTATAATGCCTAAATTTTGAGTTCCAAGACAGTGATTTTTTGTTATATGTGTTCTTGGTCAACTTAAAGGCAATTTCCATTTTTTGTATCCTGGATTGCATGGCTTATCATTATAATTATTAGACGTAAAACTCCCAAAGTGGAAGACGCTGAATAAAGATGGTTCATTCTTTTGGACTTGTTTTTCTTGTTTGCCCACCAGCTTTTCTTTTTATTGTGCGAATTCAGCTTTTCTCTCTTCATTCCATTTTGTTCCAACTCCTGGAGGTTTTGTCTATGGTATAACTTTCCATTTATAAAGTTTTATTCTTAAGTTTTTCCTATTGTAAATTTCTTTGTTGGTTATTTTGGCCAGTACTAGGTCTTTTTTAACAATTCGTATCCATTCTCCTCCAGTGATGCTACATAGTTTACAATTCTTTTTGTTAGTCTATTGTCTTATTATTATTATTATTACTATTATTATTACTATTACTATTATTATTATTATTATTACTATTACTATTACTATTATTATTACTACTATTACTATTACTATTACTATTATTATTACTATTATTATTATTACTATTATTATTACTATTATTATTACTATTACTATTACTATTACTATTATTATTACTATTACTGCCTAAAAAACAGTCATTAAGTCACGTCAGAGGCCCTGAACTTATTCAGGTGCGACCTGATAACTCTGACACCAGACCTGAGCCAGCCAGGTCACACGATATTATTATTATTATTATTATTATTATTATTATTATTATTATTATTATTTTGAAACTGCATCCCTCTCATGCTTGTAAATTTATTCATTTATAATTGTATTATTTTATACTAGTTTCAGCAATATGTTTAGACTGAACATTTCACAAATACGTTATTTTAATTTTGTAAGTTTTCTTTATGTCTGTAAATCTATTCAATTATAATTCTATTTCATTCTTGTTTCAGCAATATGTTTAGATGGTACATTTCACAAATACGTATTCACGGCCGATGGTAACTGCAATAGAGAATCGTATGACGTATTTCTCAACGTTTGTGATGACGAAGATTACTAAATGACGACGATTATGTGTTCAAATTTTGTAAGCTAGCTTAGAGAGATCATTTTAATACAAAAACTAAGCCAAACTAATATCTAAATTATTGATAGCTTCGATTGCTTTATTTCTATTACGGTTGTTATATTTTGAAATCATTTTTTATGTCCAAAATTTTAGTGCAAGTTTCACATTAATGCATTGTTTTTTATTCAAAAATTATGTGGTATGTTTGACATAATTATTTTCTAATAATAGAGAGCTTGGGAAAAACCACATTAACGATAACACTAATGCTAACCTAAACACTCTATGCGTCTGCATGCTCTAAAAACAGGAAGGTGCATATTTTTTTTTTTGAAGTTGAAGCCCACATAGGTCTAAGACCTGTGCGTGGGTAATGAGTTGGATGGTTGTGATTGATTGGACCTATATTTTTAGGTGGGTTCCGAACCACCGGGAAGGGATTTTACAGAAGAGAACAGTGTATTTTTTGCTGGCCGATCTAAACGGTCACCCTTACAAAGAGTGCCTAGAAGAACGCAGCTTATCTCTATCTGATTGAACAGATACCTGCTACGGCTCATATAGTGTACAGCTTAGCATTAGCGTTATTGTGGCTATCAGCAAAGAAAAAGGTATGACAATTTTTTCATCTACTGAATTAACGTTTTTAGTATTGAGTATGCATTTTTTAATTTATTTGAGGATTTTATTCTGTTTTTTTTTCTGATTTTTACAGATTTGATCTGGGTTTTTTTCTTGAGTGGCGCATACAATCGTTTTTTACCATTATTTTCTGTTTTTTTATCTGTTTTTTCTTGAGTAGCGCATACAATCTTCTTGTGATAAACTCAGTAAATTTTCAATCATATAGCCGGGTTTTCCTAGCTCTTCACTTTTTGCGTATATCAGTATAATTACTAGAAGCAAGCTAAAGTATTGTGGGGAATTTGGCTAAATATTATCGTACGTAACAATTAAATGTAGGTAATTTCGAGCCAAATCCCCCACAATTCTTTGCTGCGTCTGGCAATACTGGTGCACCTTGGGCTACGTAAAAAATGCAGAGCTAGGGAAACCATGGCCTACGTTACAAAAGGCCTTGGGACTGATCAGTGACGTCATCTCATTTAGGGCTAATGCTCAAAATATGTTAGAGTTGATAAGCCATGCAATGCTTTATTACCAATTTCCATAAATTATTCATTTATTTATTGAGACAAAATAACAATGAATGTGAAGGTGCAACAGACTCAAGTCCAAAACTGCTCTCTTCACAAATTTTGAATATCTTATATTGTCCAAAACATTGAGGTTAATTTTAGTGCTAAAAATTTAGATTTACCAAAATACTCCACTCAAAAAATAATAAAATTACTTTTCACTTGAAGGAAAATTAATTTGAAAGTTCACTTAAAACGAAACACTAAAAACCGTAAATAATATAAAATTTTGATGGAAACTTTCAAGCCGAAAAATACTATGTCATTGAACAAGAGTAAACAAAAAATCTATTGATCTACATTTATATCATGATGACTGCATTTGTTCTTTTAAATACAAAACTTGAAACAATATCGTTCTGTAAGAATTTCATAAAGTAACAAAAAATAATTATTGATCAAGCTCAGGAATACTTACCACATGCAAAAATTGCAATACATGCTATTTGCAGATAATTGATTCTGTAATATTGGAAGATAATAAGGCTCTGACAGGTCCTTAATAAAGCTACTGAAAACAAACATTGGGTAACGTTGGGGCCAAGACAGGAAACCCCAATTACTTACCAGATATACGGTTTCATTGCTTCATCAATCCCAGGCTAAATCATCATTATTGATTCCACACTAATATTTATGGTTTTAGTCATACGAAGATTATTGTAGCTGAATTTATCCAATTGAGCTCACTTCACATAATAATTAGAATAATCATTCCATCCAATCTTACTACTTTTCCATCCAAATCTACTTAATAAAACGAACCCCTGTTTTACCTCCAATTGCATCACTAAGACTTACGAGCAACTACCATAAAAACGTCAATAAACCATATAATATGATTCAAGAAAATAAAAAACTTGATTATTGAATGAATTTGAATAGACGGGTACATTCATTTGAAGAAAGATAGTTGACAAGTTGACCAATCAAATTTGAAGAATTACTTCAGTTAAGAGAGTTACTGTAGTTTTCATATAACTTGGCAGCAGTATGCTGGGTTCAGATGTAGCATGTTCCATCTGCTACACGCTGCCAAGTTATATGAATACTACAGTAATTCCCTTTGCCTTTCTGCACTTACCTTTTCACACATGATTTAGTGAGCATTAGTGTTCTGCACTTACCTTTTCACACATGATTTAGTGAGCATTAGTGTTCAGACAGTTTTATAATCTAATATTAAAACTGACTCTGTATTTCACTTCTGAAAAGAAGCTTCGTCAGCCTCGTTTTATATTATTTGCAATACAATATTGAAAGACAATTGGGTTGTTGCAGAGAAATGCTAATTTAATAATTTCTGTCATAGATTCATTAAACCTATATAGGTTGGTTAATTTAATGCTCGTATCACATGGCATGCTAACAAATTTAATTATTTTATAAAAAATGTAGGTGAACAACATTGAGATTAGACGAATTCAATTTTCAATTATGATTAATTTTATTATGCTGGATACTGTACAATTTAATGTATTATAATACATTCCTGCTGTATGAGGAAGACTAGAATAGGAATAATGTGTATCATGAACTTACCTGCTTCACATTAACATAGAAATAATGTAAAACATGATAAATAATGCATTTAAAACACACACTTTAGTCGGATCCGCATCATTTATCAATCCATACATTTATCTACATTCAAACAGGATTTTAGTACCTTGAAAACTTATTCTCACCAACTCAACTGAAAAGTTAATAAAAATCGTTGAATGTTACGTTGGCTACACACATGTCTATCTCACTAACGGCTTTCACTGAAAAGTTCATAGGAGTATTATTGATTTAAAGATAATCAATCAAATAAATCAATTGAAAATATGCACTGAACAAATAGTTGCAAGAAAGAAGATATTTAATTTTACTAGAAACTTCAGAACCGAAACAATACTATGTTCACCAAACTTTCACCTTATCTTACAATGGAATACTTCTACAGCTGATTGAAGAATTGAATATCTTTATTTCGAACTAAAAAGTAAACAAACCAGATGATGTGACGTCATATCGATTAGGAATTTTTGTCCTGAGGCCTTTTGTAACGTAGGCCACGGGAAAACCCGACTGAATAAATTATACAGTTTATAAATACTTATTACTTATTATCTATTGATGATTGGCAGTGGTTGTTTTGTTTTTTTTTGCTAACACTTTCAGAAATATTATATTTTTTTTAGCTGAAGTTATTCCTTACCACAGTTATCTTTATTGAAATAAAAAGCATCATTAATTTTCAGTTTATTTTATACTTAAAAGTCACTTCTATTTATATTTTCTATTCATTATTTGTTTTCATTGTTCTATTCAATAAGCTGAGATACTTCGGTAACGTAAAGAATAACAATAGGGAGCTTTTTCATATCTTTAAAATATTATGTTTTCTCTGCATATGCATATAGACCTAATTCTGTATCTAAGCATTCGTAGAAATTCAATAGCTTACATTATGAAATCATTACGTGGTATTCAAAACTCCCTAAATTGTTTTAAAATATTTTTTGTAATAATTAGAATGAATTTTGGATATCTATTGTAGCTTTAATAAAAATTATAATAACACTAATATGCATACAATCTCACACATTTTACAAGCTGCTTCCTTGTCAACCATAATATTAGACTAAATACTAGTAATTTTTAACTTTACACTAGTAATTTTTTCTTTAGTGATTTTTATCTCAATCCTTAATGTGCATTCTATTTAGATATCTATGAAAATTACTAGTTGTAATATTTTATCGTATAAATAGCAATTTTATAAGCCCGATGATATTTTTTTTGTTTTATACATTTATTTTTTCGTATTTTTACAACGCATGTAATATTGCTATCGGAATGTATAACGCAATTCTCGTTTGTAAATTGTTAATTAAATGTTTCAAGTTTTCATAAACTATCGATACTCAAGTGTTATTAAGTGGACATTGAATAGTGTGTGCACAATAATGATTAATAATAACTATTAGTATAGTTAGGTTTCTTCTACCAGTAGAATGAGTTTGTTTCAAATAAAATATTTATTTTCCCTAAACAAAAATAGAACTTTTTAAATAATTCTTTCCTCCTTTTATTTATTAAAAAAATAATTTTCAAATGAGCAGCTATTTAATGTTTTTTAAATTGATTTTATTTCATATTTTTTTTAAATTTATAAATGAAATATCTCAAAGTGCTCCATTCTCATATCACATTTAGTGCTATAAATATATCACATTATTTTATAATTATATTCACATTATTCTTGTAAAATGTTTTCTTTCAACTCAAAAGTTCCACTTTTTCTGAAATTTCCGTTGTTTTCCTTTCATTTACTCATTTTTTTCTGCTTTTTGTTAACTTCTATTTTTCTTCTCTCTATTATAACAAATTCTGCCATATAGTTCTCCTTTCTCAATTCAGTGAAGCCCACATAGGTCTGAGACCTGTGCGTGGGTAGCCTTTGTGGTAATCCTCTTATCGTTCCAACTTTTTCTTCATCATCATCTTCTTCCTCTTCTAATCCTGCTTCTAGTCTTCTACTTGTTCTATTTTCTTCCTCTTTCTACTCTTACTTTCAGAACTATTACGGCTGTGCGCAGGGTTTTTGGTCATAATTTTTTTTTCGAAGTTTATTGTATTGGATATTATTAAGGTATTGAAATGCTAACTATTGCCATGATAAATTATTTTTTTCATCAAATATTTTATGAAATATGGGAGTTCAAAGTTGAAAATTTTCGGTTTTGGGGGGCAATTGATCTCCCCTACAAGTTATTTTACCCGTAAGGGTCTCCCCACCACGAAAAGCCATACGAATTTACTTTACTTTTACAAGTTATTTTAAACTTTTGATATTTTTTTAAAATGAAAGACACATTGAGGAATAAAATTACATATTTTCATTCCGATCAAACAATTAGTTTTCTCAAAATAAATTTTTTAAAACATGCAAAAAATAAATTGCAAAAAACCAATTGTTGAATTGAAATAAAAAATGTGCCATTCTCTTCCCCAAGGTGTCTTTCAGTTATAAAAAATCATAAAATGTTTAAAATAACTTGTGAGTGAGTTCAATTGCCCCCAAAAACCGAAAAATTACATCTTTGAACTCCAATATTCCATAAAATATTTGATGAAAAAAATAATTTATCATGGCAATAGTTAGCATTTTAATACCTTAATTATCCAATACAATGAACTTCGAAAAAAAATTATGACCAAAAACTCTGCGCACAGCTTTAATGCAGTACTTCTTTTATTTCCTGTTATCTTGTATATACTGTAATTTGAACTTTTTGATTTTATATAATATTTTTCTTCAATTTCTGAAAGTTTCTCCCATTAGTTAAGCTGCTCCCCCATAAAAAACACTCACAATCAATTTGTAAACTTTTTTGTATCCCCCCCCCCACCCAACTATCAACAATAACTGTGATAAAATCAGTTTATGTGAATGCAATTATTTTTATATATTGTACAAAGTGATTACCATAATAATAATAAACTACTCATTAAATATAAATTAATTAATTGTTCTTACTGAGTAGTAGTTAGCTTTGATTTAAATTTTGTGGCTGAATCTATTGTGCTAACAACTGCTGAATGCTAGGTTTTATAATAAATTTGTAGCATTTTTATTAGTGTTATGTTGGGTTAGAATTTGCAATGTGCTAGGGTAGTTTGAAATAATTAGATATAAAATGGTAAAGTACTAGAGCAAAATTATAATTGAAATGTTCCTACTCTCGGTGACTAACGAGTTGGCGGGTCTAGGTCATGTCATGACACTTTATTTATTTATCAAAACTAAAATGTGAAGGCGCAACAAGGTATTAGTACGTTACTGCTTTTTTCACAAAATTTCAACTTTTTCAATAAGGCACATGTAATGTTTTCCAAGCATAGTCGACTCCACGTTTCAAATAAATGTTTGTCATTGACTGCGACATAACTAAAATCAGCCAATGACACCTAAAGGTTCATGACGCTCGACGCCTATATAACGCTTGACAAACGCTCCTTTTGCGGACTGCCTAATAAAGTGATACGTACAGGATAAAATACAATTTGAGCTAAAATTTTCACTTTTTTGAGGATGAAGCCCACATAGGTCTTAGACCTGCGCGTGGGTAATGAGTTGGATGATGATGATTGATGAGTTGGACCTACAGTTTTAGGTGGGTTCCGAACCACCGGGAAGTGATTTTACAGCAGAGAACAGTGTCTTTTTGCTGGCCAATCAACCGTAAAGCCGCGTCTCCACCAACCGAACATGCTCGGCGAGCAGTGTTCGCTGGAATCAGCTGATGTCGCCGAACATTTTTTGGAGTTGGTTTGGTGTGGGCGCCTTCTCGAACATTATGATCGGTCGACACTGTTCGCTCACAGACCGAACATGTTCGGTGACCCATATGTTTAATGTTTGCCCGTTTTTTGTATTAGCCAACATTGTTCGGCAGACATGTTCGGTTGGTGGAGACGCGGCTTTACAAACAGGTGATTGTATTTAATATTTTTAACATTTAATACTTTCACATGTATTAAATCAGGAGATTCAAGTGCTCAATTCTCCAATAAGCTTACCTTAGCATGAAACTCGGCATCTCGTTATTCACACACTTAGGGTACATTGTTCTACTTAAATAAGAGTTTAGCAAAATTACGCCAACGATGACGCTAATTCCAACCAGAACGCTCAGGCTGTTCTACAGCTACTTGCATTCAGAGCAAGGGGAGGCATATAGTGGTCAGGCTAGAATTAGCGTTTTGGTTAGCTTAGTTTTACTGAAACTCTAATAATTGTATGATTTGACATAAATTCATCAAAAAATCAACTCACATGTTCTTGTTCACAGTGTTTTCATTCCTGTTTTAAGAAAAATTATTAATCTTACAATTCTCAAACCGGTTTTAATGTATTTTCACCGGAATTAAGTGATTTTTCAAATCTGATTTAAGTTTAACTCATGATTTAAGTAATATGAAACAGCTTGAAGGCTGTGAACAAGAAGTAACGATTACTGAATGAATTTTTGTCATATTGAATCATATTTTGTCACGTGATATAACTCAATTTTTGAACAAAATTCGGTGGTGTTATTTTTCAACCAAACTATGTGACAAACTACATTTGAAAAAAAATGTTTCAACAAAAGTAAAACTGTATTATTTGTAGAATGACATTTTTAATATTATAAATTATTAAATATTGTATTTTGTTCTTGTAAAATCAAATATCAATGTGCTTTCGAAAATTAGCGCAATCACTGTGTATAGATTGTAGATTTGTATTATTTGTAAGACAGAGAATATTTTGTAAATAAATGATTTGATAATTGATATTATATTGGTGAGTTTTTTATTTCTATAGTTCTCGCTGCCAAATTAGTGGTTATGAAATTGCTGTCATCAGAATGGCAATTTTACCAAATCTGTAACCAATACTTAACCATAGATTAATAAATAGTCTACAAAAAAAAATGGTATTATTAGACCATTACCAAAATGCTTAGCAAGTAGCCAGCCAAGATGTATTTTTTTATAATGCTAGTTATAATTATTGAGTGAATGGCCTAAGTTTTTTGCAAGATTTTTTTCGCCACAACAAAATAATACATTTTCACCATATCCCTGTTTTCCAAGATTTTTTTTTAATAGTTCTGTGAATAAATACACAATATTTTTCAAAAAAAAAAAAATAAAACTACATAAGAATCACATATTGCTCACAAGACTTGCGTCTGATCGTGAGCTAACAATTTTTTTAATGAAAAACAAGAGAAAAAATTAACATAATTATACATATTAAATTGTTATTATAAAAAGACAAAAATAAGACTTCTAGAAAAAAAGAGTGTACAAAAATACAGTAAACAAATCCAGTTTGAATATTTTTATCTGAAGAAAAACTAAAGGTTATAGAGAATATATTACAATATGATATTGCTTAGATACAAAAAATGTTAGGAAGTAACATAAGAAGTCAAGTTGAAAAATTCTTCTGGAGTGTTTCATGAACCATGCCCAAAAATGCAATGTATAGAATAGAAAACCGCAACATCGGCAGTTTACCACAAATCTTGCCTTGATTAACGATCCCAATATGGAGTATGAAGAACCATTGAAGAAATCAGTCTACAAATCAAGCTATTGCCTTCTATTGCCATACAAATCAGTAGATGTTTTAATCCAGATACAGATTTCTTTTTTAAATTTTCTCATTGAAATGTTTGAAAGAAAGTCCTGAGGAATGATATTAACTAGTTTATCACAAGCATAGGGGAATTGCATCCTACAAACCATTAGATTAGTTTGAGTTAAGTATGTTCTAACTGTTTGACGTGTGTTATATGGTGTAATCTGGATATTGAAAAGGTTCCTATTTCTATTTATATATAATATTAGATTTTTTAAGTATAACTGTTTGATTGTAAGTATATTTGTTTCCTGGAAAAGTTTTCTAGTCGAATACAGCCTTGGCTTGCATAGAGAAACCTTTATAATATGTTTTTGAACATTGAAA
Source organism: Conomelus anceps (assembly GCA_948455865.1). NCBI lineage: Eukaryota > Metazoa > Arthropoda > Insecta > Hemiptera > Delphacidae > Conomelus > Conomelus anceps. Next base: position 29,848,233 of record OX418227.1, on the reverse strand, counting down.
ATTTTGTTAATATAACGTTTAGCTGCACCACCCCACACTCTTATACCATATTGTAGTACAGACTAAGCATATGCAAAATAGGTCATCGTAGAAAGTTGTGGTAATTTCAATTGACTTATTCTATAGAATTTATTTGTAAGATATATATATTTTTTTTTTTTTTTTTGTAGATTACGTCTTGGAGACTCCAGTTAAGGAGTATAAGACAAGTCAGATCAACAATATTATACACTAGATACCATAATTACTTCAATTAGTTGAGGTGAGGCTTAATTTTGATGTGAAAGGAACTCTTGTACACTATAAAAAGCTTTATCAACTAAATATTTCTTCAATTGTTTTTTAAATATTTCTATATTTTCAAGACTCTTCAAAAACTGCGGTAGCTTGTTGTAGAATTTCCTACCAATATAACTAGGTTTTTGTTTGAATAAGCTACTATTGTGACTCACCAAGTGATAATCTCCTCGGCTTCTTGTATTATAATCATGTACATCAAGATTTTGGTTAATATCATTCGTTTTTACATATAAATTAGCTTCATACACATATAAGCAGGGTACAGTTAGGAGACCAAGTCTCTTGAACAACGGCCTACATGAATCTAATCTATTTACTCTTTCTATACACCTAACCGCTTTCTTTTGGATCTTAAACATAGTCCAAACTTTAATTTGGCCTTGTGACATAGAGATTGAATATGACAATGATGGGATTGTGCCGGTCAACCATTACTCCTAAATATTTAACAGATTTTGAGTCGTCTAAGGCAGGACAGTCACAACTTGTAGCATGTGAAGTTAATCTATCACAGTGAGTCTTGTGGATTTTCAGAATAATTTGATTAATTGGTTGAGTAGCAGTATTTGGTGTAAAGGTCATAAAAGAAGATTTGTTATGATTCAGAGTTAGGGTATGATAATCAAGCCAAGCCTTGACCTCTGCAATACCCCTCTCAGCTGAAATTCTGGTTTTCTCCCAATTTTTATTTCTAGCCTGATTCATTTCATTTCATTTATTTACACACAGTTTCCAAAATACAATAATACAACACAGATACAATACAAAATGGGAAAAATCGTGTTGAGGCACCATTGATTATTCAATGTGTTGTGATACCAGACCCTTCAAGTCCCCCCCCCCCCCCCTTTTGGTACTATAGTTTGAGTAAACTAGAACAATACGATTTGAATTTAAATTGTTTTTTTTTAATCAAATTGTCATAGAAATATATTGCTTTAGAAGATATTATATTTTTATTGTCAACTAGCTGGCCCAACGCGCGTTGCTGCATTCTCATAAAAATTCTCCTTGATTTTATTATTCGCCACCTCCCGCTGAGGTTACATTTAAAATTAGGAAAGAAGTTAGTCCTAGGGCTCTTCCAGCAGATCATAGAGGCTTCGTTGTTTTCTTAATCACCACCTCTGAATGAAGAAACATTTCAAATTTAAACCTCCTATGACTGAAAGGGTAGAAGCTAGGTTTTTTATTTTATTATTCGCCACCTCCCGCTGAGGCTGCATTTCAAATTTCTAGCTGCATTGGTTAACAGATGTCATCAACCCGGCATAATTACATTTCATCATACCCAGTCATATGTTTCCTACATACTGCAAGGCTTCGACTGCGCGGTAGCCTACATGCAAAGTGCAAAGTCTTTTGCTGTTCAAAGACAGCGTGAATAACGCCGCTAAGGGGCCTGCCATATGATTAAAAACTGTTGACTTATATCAGCTGTTCCTTTAAGCTGTTTGGCTGGCAAGTTCAGTAGGTTAGGTCTATAAAATGGTTTAATTAATAATAATTATTAGCTCCCCTATTGAAATTTATGGTCAGAAACCATCCCCAATATTCACACAACATATTCCCAAAGTTTCATGCCGATCTGTCAAGTAGTTTTGGATTCTATAGGGAACACACACACATACATACATACATACATACAGACAGACATTCATCTATATCTATATAATCGAAATACCACTGACTGACTCACTCACTCATTCATCACAGTTTCTCAGGAACCACTCGACCAAAAACGATAAAATTTGGTACACATATTCAGTAGGGGGACTAGACGCGTGCTAAGAAAGGGTTTCAAAATTTACCCCAAAATTGAAGATTTTTGAAAATTTAGGTGACAACAATTTCTAGAGAACCATAAGGTCTAATCAGATAAAATTTGGTATTCATGTTAAGTATCGGCCTTAGATGTACCTTGGAAAAAAGTTTCAAAATTAGCCCCAAAATGGGCCCAAAATCGACGATTTTTGAAAAGTTTGGTGATAAACAGCCAAATATTTTGAAATTTTCACTTAACAGATGTCATCAACCTGGCATAATAACATTTCATCATACCCAGTCATATGTTTCCCACATATTGCAAGGCTCCGACTGTATGGTAGCCTACATGCAAAGTGCAAAGTCTTTTGCTGTTCAAAGACAGTGTAAATAACGCTGCTAAGGGGTCTGCTATATGATTAAAAACGGTTGACTTCTATCAGCTGTTCCTTTAAGCTGTTTGGCTGGCAAATTCAGTAGGTTAGGTCTATTAATGAATAATAATTATTTGTTTCAAACAAAGCAAACTTATCCCGAGCTACCAAAACAGTACATGAGCCTGAGAATTTTTGTGAAAATAGGTATTGATCAGAAAATCAACAAAAAATTAGTTGTGAAATTAATTTACCATAGATTAACGATTTTGAAAATTTAGGTGATTATAATTTCTCAAGAACCACAAGGCCAAAAAAGTTCAAATTTTCAGCTGGGGTGCTAAACACGTGAAAAATAGGGTTACATGATTCATCTCAAAATTTAGGATTTTTGGAATTTAGTTGATCACAATTTCTCAAGAACCTCAAGGCCACATGGAGTGAAATCTATATCTATATAATCGAAATACCACTGCTTGATTAAGACCCTAGATGCATACTAAGTAATGGTATCAAAATTCTCCCCAAAATCACCTATTTCTGTAAATTTATCTAATCACAATGGAAATTAGCTAGACGGTTAAGGCGAGCGAAGCGAGTCTGCCGGCTAGATTTTATATATAGAGATTGGGGAAATTATTGATGACTATGGTACACGGGCGTCCCCAGTAATTGAGGCTATGTCCCTCTCATAGAATATAATTAGTAAACAAACTAACTAGCAAAACAGTAAGTTACAGAGATTCGTTTTCATTTTTTACTGATATACACAAACCCTTGTGCTCTATTGAAAAGAGTGCTATACCGGTACTTAGAAGAAAGCACTTTGCACTGAATTGGCTCTATATGCACCAAAATTTCTCGAGGGAAAATGTTACTTCTTTGTTTCCTGATGCCATTCAAGATTATTTGAAATCGGGATGTTCAATGAGAAAATGAATAAAAAATTTCGAACAACTCTTAAGTTAGGCTATGCACTGATAGCCTTCAACAAAAATTTGCTTGAATATTTTCAATTTTGTCCTTAACTGTGCGAGGAGAGAACAACGGGATAAATTTATTTGAAACTTTGTTGAAGGAAATTATTGTTTTTTTTTTTTTTTTTTTGTAGATTACGTCTTGGAGACTCCAGTTAAGGAGTAAAAGACAAGTCAGATCAACAATATTATACACTAGATACCATAATTACTTCAATTAGTTGAGGTGAGGCTTAATTTTGATGTGAAAGGAACTCTTGTACACTATAAAAAGCTTTATCAACTAAATATTTCTTCAATTGTTTTTTAAATATTTCTATATTTTCAAGACTCTTCAAAAACTGCGGTAGCTTGTTGTAGAATTATACATAAATAAAAACATACAACACAAAAACAACCAACAATTATTTAATACATTCCGTAGAACAATCATCATTCATCAAAACAGTAAAAGAATAACACATATTGAGAAATAGAACATTGAATCCGGACCATTATTATTTTTTTTTTTTTTTTTGTAGATTACGTGATTACGTTAGATTTTGTGAATTGGAACTGGATCAGCAGAATTAATACAGTTTGGCATAAAATTAAAACAAAGAACACAATAGAAAGTTTTTTTGTAGATTACGTCTTGGAGACTCCAGTTAAGGAGTATAAGACAAGTCAGATCAACAATTACTCTCTTATACACTAGTTACCATAATTACTATATCAATTAGTTGGGGTGAGGCTTAATTTTGATGTGAAAGGAACTCTTGTACACTATAAATGCTTCATAACTAAATATTTTTCAATTGTTTTTTTTAAATATATTTTCAAGACTTTAAAAACTTGTTGTAGAGTTTCCTACCAATATAACTAGGTTTTTGTTTGAATAAGCTACTATTGTGACTCACCAAGTGATAATCTCCTCGGCTTCTTGTATTATAATCATGTACATCAAGATTTTGGTTAATATCATTCGTTTTTACATATAAAGTAGCTTCATACACATATAAGCAGGGTACAGTTAGGAGACCAAGTCTCTTGAACAACGGCCTACATGAATCTAATCTATTTACTCTTTCTATACACCTAACCGCTTTCTTTTGGATCTTAAACACCCTATCAAGATTTTGTTTTGATGAATTAGCCCCATTACTAAGATAGCATACATACGAAGATAGTATAGGATGATCGAGGTAGCAGTGGTACTGTGCATACGTTGTCAGAACAGGCTCTGCGAATTTTGAAGCATATAATATTAATTCGAACGGATAAGTAGTATTTTTGTTTATTATTATTAGTATTTATAATATCTTAATAATTTACATCATTAACTTGTCTAATATAAGTTAAAGTATTTAAATAAAAAGTCAAATTCTATTTTCGATGTTAGGTGTACTGATATTGATAAATTTTCTTGTAATTAAATAGTCTCAAGTTGACAATTATAATAAATTAAGTAATATTTCATTAAACATTTAACTAAAATCAATTGAAAACAATTTTCAGCTAGGAAAATCAATTTTCAGCTAGTCCAAACAAGGCATCTAAATCTAATTGTTTAACTAAAACTCAGGTAGCTACGCGATCTCAGCAATTATTAACAAAAAAATCTCCAACAGCTCTTAAAGCTACTGTAGATGTAGAAGAAAAGGTTGCTAAACTATTGAGTGATCACACCAAATTGAAAACAAAATTAGAAACATCACTAAAAAATTCTGAGGAAGAACGAATAGGGTTAGTGGATCACATAAAATCTCTGGAAGTTATTGTAAAATTGCAGCAGGAAGACCATAAAACTGAAATACTAAATCTCACGAGTCAATGTAGGTCTATGTCAGAGGAAATCGAAATATTAAAATCAAAAATAAACTTGGCTAATGTAAGATCTGAACCTCTGATCAATACAAAAAAGTAGAACCTAAATCAAATGGGGAAAAAATAAATAGAAATGGTCAAACAAAAACGTATAGTCAGGTTTTGCAAACAGCAACCAAAACTAAAGTAAGGGCAAATAACGATAGGAAAGGTAGAGTACTGCTCTTGACATCCAGTCATGGACGAGACTGTAGTGACCTACTAAATAAAAGATTAAAAAATAAGTATGAAGTTCAGAGCTTTTTCAAACCAAGTGCCCCTATAACCGCAATCGTAGAGTCAGCACAGGAACAAACTAAAGATTTTGGAAAAAACGATTTTCTAATAGTACTGGGTGGCTCAAACAATATAAATGAACCTAATCTAAAACATCTTCCTGAAATAAATGAAAAAATTAAAGAGATTGTGCCACTCAGCCAAAAAACTAATGTAATATTAAGTACAATTCCGTATAGGTTTGATAGGCCAGAACTAAATGAAGCCATTAAGTCAACAAATAAATCAATTCATAATACAATCAACAGCCTAAAACATAAGAATTCTAAGCAGTTGGGGATTTGTTTTCTAAATGAAAGGCTGAAAAAACAAAACTTCACTAATCATGGTCTACATCTAAATCAATCTGGCAAAGTAATATCTTGTACTAGGCTGGCAGAGCTGATTGAAAGTCGTTTGCAATCTACTGTCAATAATTCTCCTAAACAATCATCTAACGAACCTTTTTTAGTAAAGTGGCTCAAAACCGGGAAGGGAAACTAGTTTCAGATGATAAATTCATATCTTCAATTGTATTAAAAGACGTTAATCGATCAAAAAATCAGGATAGCATTAGTGGAAGGAACTCTTGTAGCAATCTGATAGGCTCTCAAGATTCTAAGAGATTAAGTAAATCTACTTCAATATGCAAAAGCAACGATAAAGTAATAAGGGATGATAGGGAAGTACCGGTACTCACTGTGTTCCATCAGAATATTCAATACATTCGTAACAAAATAGATAGAATCGAAGTATTTTTTAAAGAAGAGGCTCCTGATATAGCTATTTTCACAGAGCATGGTTTAAAAGAAGATGAATTGTCACAACTTAATATTCCAAACTATTCATTGAAAACGTCGTATTGCAGGACATCTCATCGAAGTGGGGGAGTAGCTATCTTCACTAAAAATGCTAGGAATATGCAAACATTTAATTTAGAATATGTAGAGAAATTTGCTGTGGAAATGGATTTAGAAGTTACTGGTTTGAGAGTAAAAATCGACAATAATTTCGAAGTAGCGGTGTTAGGTATTTGCAGGTCACCAAATGGGGAATGGAACAATTTTTGTGAACTATTCAATAGGCTTTTAGAGATTACTACTACTCGTTTTACAACCGTTATTGTAGCGGGAGATTTCAATACAGACTTTGCAACACAGAATAAAATGACAGAAGATTTAAAGGATATTATATGCATGAATAACTTGGAAATAAAAGTTCATGAATATACCAGAGTCACAAGAACATCACAAACAATAATTTATAACATCCTTACTAATATAGATTACTCTAAAACAAGATTAGGCGGCTCGGAACTATCTGATCATGACTATCAAATCTTAGTCAAGGTCATAAATCAATTAAAAAGAGTAGAGTAATGAAAGAAATTCAACAATGTGAACAGGGGAATATCGATTGTTTGAAGCAGAATCTGCTACAAGAAAACTGGAGTAGGGTTTACAATAGCAATAGTTTAAATGACAAATATGATAGTTTTATTAATATTTTAAGGTTTCATATTACTATGAGTTGTCCAGTTAAAAAAGTCCCCAGAAAGAACAAATTAGACAAGATTGAAGAGTGGATAACTGATGATATCCTTGCAGAAAGAAATAGGGTTAAAGATGCATATGATGAATTCAAACTATCTAGAAATATGTTAAGTGAAGATAATTACAAAGCTCCAAAGAAAAATTATACAAGAGAAGTGAAAAGAGCGAAATGTAAGAAAACAGCTGAAATTTTGAATAATAGTGTGTACTTTAACACAGCAGTGTGGGATGTAATAAACAAAAATAGGCAAGTAGCTCATGTAGATGCTTATACTAGTGTCCCCAGAATAATTAACGAAAATAACAAATATATTGATGATAGTGTAGACATTTGTAATTTCTTTAACAGATATTATCAACTGGTTGCTAAGGATCTTCAAAAATCTCTTAATACAGGTATTAGTGATGCAAACATGAGGAATACTGAGGGGATTCAGAACGAATTAAAATTCCACCCAGTATGCCAAGACGAGTTGTCAAATATCATTGATAGTTTAAATAATAAAAAAACTGTAGGAATGGATGGGGTATCCAGTAAAATTCTGAAAGAATGTAAAGATCACTTGTTAGACCCTTTGATTCATCTGATCAATCATTCATTAGAACAAGGTGTTTTTCCAGATAACTTAAAAGAGGGGAAGATCTTGCCAATCTTCAAAAGTGGTGATAGAGAAAAGGTAGAAAACTATAGGCCCATTAGTATTTTAAATGTAATAAGTAAAATTTTTGAAAGAGTAGTTCTAAATAGGTTACTTCTGCACCTTCAAGAAGCTAACTTTATCTGTGATGAACAGCATGGCTTCCAGAAAGGGAGATCAACAAAAACAGCCATAGTTTCTCTAGTTGAAAAACTAATAGATATAATAGATTCAGGTGATAAAGCTACTGCAATCTTCTTAGATCTGTCAAAGGCATTTGATTGTGTTAATCATAGAACTTTATTGGAAATACTTCCCTCAGGGGGACTTCCTTTGGAAGTTACGGGGGTGGCGATCCCGGGGCCCCAGCAAGTGGTGGATGTAGACTGGTTGGCTTCAAGATCAAGCTTCCCAGGCCAGTAGTGGAATACATGCCATAACATATCTGTATCACATGAAGCATCCACTGCACTCCTTTTTCTTTCTCATTCCCTTCTTCTTTCTTCTATTTCGCTCTGGAACTTTTTTCACCTAGAGTGGCATTTTTTTCTAATGACTGAGCTGCGTGCCACTCTTTCTTCTATCTTCTTTCTCTCACACCTTTCTATCTGGCCTCTCTTGACGAAATTCTCTGTTTGTTTCAAGCCATGACCCCCCATTTATTTGAGGGGTAAGGGTTAATTTTTTCTACATTTTTGTTTTGCTCTCAGAGGCTGAGCTGTAGTGGACTGGCTCAAAACATCAGCCAAAATATTTGTTCCTGCGGGGTTATGGTTTTGGTGATTGATTGGCAATGATGCACAGATGAAATATTGGTGAATTTTAAAACTGCCTTAGTTCGGTTGGCGGCCAGACTAGCTTTGCTCTCCTGGCCAAGTATAAAGTATAGCGAATAACATGATGAATCAAAACAGCTCTTTTGAGAGCTACCCTATGAGATCCTTAGGTGACAACATCCAAATATGTCAGATAAATGTTGAAGGCATAAGTAGAGCCAAGTGTCAATACATATCACAAGTACTAACAGAGTTGAGAGTGTATGTTCTAGTTGTACAAGAAACACATGCAGAGAATGAAGAGAGCCTTGTTCAGAGAGGAAGAATACCAGGGTTTAGTTGGTGCAACAATGGTTGGTGCAACATATCACCATGCATATGGCTCAGCAACATATGTGAGAAGTAGCATCTTGAATGTACAGCTCCTATCAGCAGAGGTCCAAGATGAGGTCCATCTAGTAGTGGTGAAAGACACTGACTTGACTATTGTGAATATATACAAGCCTCCTGCCATCCAATGGCCTGGGTATGTATTATCAAAACAAAGTCACCCGGCCATTTACATTGGTGATTTCAATAGTCATCATACAGCTTGGAAATACCGAACTTGTGATCCTAACGGGATGGCTCTGATGGGATGGGCGGAGGACTGTGGTACAGAAATATAAATTCACCTTGCTTATATGTGTATGAAGCTCCTTATTTTGTTTGATAGAAATAAAAATTCACCTTGCTTTTATGTGTATGAAGCTCCTTTTTTTGTTAGATGGAAATATAAATTCACCTTGTTTATATGTGTATGAAGCTCCTTTTTTTGATAGATAAAAATAGAAATTCACCTTGCTTATATGTGTATGAAGCTCCTTTTTTTGTGAGATAGAAATATAAATTCACCTTGCTTATATGTGTATGAAGCTCCTTTTTCTGTAAGATAGAAATATAACTTCACCTTGCTCATATGTGTATGAAGCTCCTTTTTTGGTGAGATAGAAATATAAATTCACCTTGCTTATATGTGTATGAAGCTCCTTTTTATGTAAGATAGAAATATAAATTCACCTTGCTTATATGTGTATGAAGCTCCTTTTTTTGTTAGATAGAAATATAAATTCACCTTGCTTATATGTGTATGAAGCTCCTTTTTTTGTGAGATAAAAATAGAAATTCACATTGCTTATATGTGTATGAAGCTCCTTTTTTTGTGAGATAAAAATATAAATTCACCTTGCTTATATGTGTATGAAGTTCCTTTTTTTGTAAGAATGGAATAGAAATTCACCTTGCTTATATGTGTATGAAGCTCCTTTTTTTGTAAGATAGAAATATAAATTCACCTTGCTTATATGTGTATGAAGCTCCTTTTTTTGTAAGAATGGAATAGAAATATGAAGCTCCTTTTTTTGTTAGATAGAAATATAAATTCACCTTGCTTATATGTGTATGAAGCTCTATTTTTTGTTAGATAGAAATATAAATTCACCTTGCTTATATGTGTATGAAGCTCCTTTTTTTTGTAAGAATGGGATAGAAATATGAAGCTCCTTTTTTTGTTAGATAGAAATATAAATTCACCTTGCTTATATGTGTATAAAGCTCCTTTTTTTGTTAGATAGAAATATAAATCCACCTTGCTTATATGTGTATGAAGCTCCTTTTTTTTAGATAAAAATATAAATTCACCTTGCTTATATGTGTATGAAGCTCTTTTTTTTGTTAGATAGAAATATAAATTCACCTTGCTCATATGTGTATGGAAATCCTTTTTTTGTGAGATAGAAATATAAATTCACCTTGCTTATATGTGTATGAAGCTCCTTTTTTTGTTAGATAGGAATAGAAATTCACCTTGCTTATATATGTATGAAGCTCCTTTTTTTGTAAGATAAAAATAGAAATTCACCTTGCTTATATGTGTATGAAGCTCCTTTTTTTGTTAGATAGGAATACAAATTCACCTTGCTTATATGTGTATGAAGCTCCTTTTTTTGTTAGATAGAAATATAAATTCACCTTGCTTATATGTGTATGAAGCTCCTTTTTTTGTGAGATAAAAAAAGAAATTCACCTTGCTTATATGTGTATGAAGCTCCTTTTTTTGTAAGATGGAAATATAAATTCACCTTGCTTATATGTGTATGAAGCTCCTTTTTTTGTTAGATAGAAATATAAATTCACCCTGCTTATATTTGTATGAAGCTCCTTTTTTGTTAGATAAAAATAGAAATTCACCTTGCTTATATGTGTATGAAGCTCCTTTTTTTGTGAGATAGAAATATAAATTCACCTTGCTTATATGTGTATGAAGCTCCTTTTTTTGTTAGATAGAAATATAAATTCACCTTGCTTATATGTGTATGAAGCTACATTTTTTGTTAGGAAGGAATGGAAATTCACCTTGCTTATATGTGTATGAAGCTCCTTTTCTTGTGAGATAGAAATATTTTTATAGAATATATTTTTGAACTACATAAGTTGCCGATATAATGAGTGATCCATGGAGGTCGATCTATTTTATAGCAATTTTGCTATATTGTTAAATTAATGTTAGTTGAATGTTAATTTTGTTCAATTTTAATGTTCATTTTAGTGATAGGAGAAAATTAAAGTTGGTTTGGATTAAGGTGGCTGATTACAGTAGCATGGGACTTTAAAAAATTTGAATATCCGTAATTTTTATGTATTTTGTATTTGAATTGGGAAAAAAGTCGGCGATTCATAATTGCTTTGTTGAGGCTGTTGCCCGTCAGAATAAAATGGTCTGGCTATAATTGCACGATTATAGCTCGTGTGAACCCAGCCTTACTCATATTTGATGAATTTGCATTTAATTCATCAGCTGCTAGCCTCCTACAGGGCGCTGGCTATTCACTGACTCTAGCCTCGCACACTGAGAAATATTGACAGATTTATAATACAGGTCCGTTGATTCCTTTGATATATTTTATAAGAACACTTATATATCTCATATATCAATGTTCTTATATATCGATGGTTGATTCACTCATGACAGATCAGTAGTGCTTGATATTTCGGATAAACTTTTGAATGGGAGAACACCATTTGTACGACTGTCGTTTTGACCGAACTAGTAAACAAAGGTGGTTCAGTCACATCTATCCAGGTTAGGTTAGGTTTGGTTATGCAGTTATGGCTGCATTAGCAGTAGGTCGATCAAACTGCTGGGTCGTCCTAAACCTAAAGGATACCACCCTTTTTGAATAAACTCATGGGAATCAATGAAAAGACAGTACAGTAGTTAATTATTGACAAATCAATTATATTTTTAGAAAAAGAAACTTTCAAAAAATGACAAATAATTTCCAGTTTACATTATACAAAAATACATCACATAACATAATGAAACTCATTTCAACAGTAACATTTTTGTCCATACAAATTGTGCGAAATTCTCAATTCCATTTCAATAATAATAATAATAATATTACATACAATAATTTAAAAGTTAGTTGAATAGTAACAATGGAAATTTATCCAACAATACAACAAAATTTCATAGAATTAGAGGAAATCCAAATTTTGATTTTGAAAATTAATGAGAATATTCTTATTAACACAACAATGGGGAGTGTTAGGCACCAGGCTCAGCGTAACAACGCTAACTGTAAGATAAGAAAATTCAGAGGGCATCAAAGATTTATTTATGCCCTAGGTAGACTTCAGTACAAGCAGTATATAATATATTTTTCCTACAGTGACCCGAAAAAGTGCCTATTTTTCCACTAACTGTAGCACGCAAAATAGTCTATTCCTGCACCAGTGCGGGAAAGTAAATTACAGTGTGGGAAACTCCAAATTTGCAACCTAACAACACAAAATAGTGAGCATGTAATATGCAGGTTCCCTATTCTACATTCAAAAATAGGTTGGCTACTCTGCTTCAGCTGTGAATAGTTGTTGTAGTTGTTGTTGTTGATGAAATTGATTTGATTCAAAGATAGGTTATGTGAGAAATTTTCAGGTTATGTATGCCCTGTTTTGTTCTGTTTGAATTACTTTATACATTACTGTAGGAAAAATTAAATGTGTAATTCGAGTGCAAAGTATTGTTTCTGCACTCGAGAAACTTTTTTCACTCGCCTTTGGCTTGTAAAAAAAACTGTTTCTCTCGATGCAGAAAAACGGTGCTTTGCACTCTAGTTACACAAATAGCTATTCATAGACATGAAGTGGTTTCTTACATTAGTTATCATCTCGATTGTTAAATAAAACTTTTATGAGATTGTTAATAGGTTGCTAAGGATACAAACATAGGGCCAGTTGCAGGAAAGAAAATTAAATTTTACCACCGTAAGATAACATCATCTTACGGAGCTCAATAGGGAAGTCGTTGCAATGGCTCCATCAAATGACGTCATCTTATGGTGGTCAAATTTAATTTTCTTTCATGCAACTGACCGATAGAGTTTGAATACCAAATCACTCTACCTAATAATTAGTAGGACAAAAACAAATGAAACATATATTCATGCTGATAAATTATGATTAATTCAATCAATAGATTGTTTGGGATGAAATAAATATTTAAATTGATCTGTATCCCAATAAACTCAAGTATATGTTAAGTTGATAAGGACTGAATTAGTTATGTTCAATTAGTTTTCTAGTATTCATTTTCAAAGTTACACCGGGGCAAAAATCAACAGTTAATTATTATTATTTGTTATCACAGAACCCCGGTACAGATGTTACTACAAGTTGATGAGCAGAGACTTCGAAATATCAATGAAAATAATATTATTCTTGTTCATGTCTGATTATTGCAATATTTCGAGACCTGCCCACCACATCGTTGTATCATATCAATAATATAATGCTAATGAATATTAATGAGATCATCGATCATTCATAAGCTCATGTAGGACAGTTTAAAAATTATTCATCAAAGTAAATAAATATCTGAACTTGGAATTCCAAAAATGTTACACTTATTCAGTATATTTGTTGCAGTGAGCTAACTCTAGAGATCAAGATCACAAATTGATACATTTTTTTAGTTCCTCGCAAAAATACTAATATTTTTTATGGTTCTAAATCGGAGATTCAATTCTATAGTCCATTAATTAAATTGGATTATATTCTAATTCATCTTTTATTAATTGAAATAAATTAGTTTTCAATTTAACTATTTCTTAGTTCATACAACACAAGTCAACAAAATGAAATTACCCTGACAGTACCATACAATTACAACTACTAATAATTTTGAAGCTTAGTATTCTCTACTTCAAGATGGCCACAAGTAATTCTAAATAAAAATTATACAAAATATTTTTATTCGAAATACATTGAATTTTTCCCTATAAGGCACTTGAATTTTGGTTCTCATGTTAGGAATCATTCGTGAATACAACGAAATTACAATATATTATACAAAAATTGACATTTTGAACAAGTTTTGAGAAAGGATGAATTATGACAAGATAACACCTAATTTACCATAACTATAACTGTAAGTTATATACTGTAGTAAGTAAAAAGTAAATTCGTATGGCTTTTCGTGGTGGGGAGACCGTTACGAGTAGTTCCACCTTGCCTCGTTTTTTTTAACGACTGCTTTTTTTTATATGCAACCGGGACCGACGGCTTAACGTGTCCTCCGAAACACGGGAGTGGCTCGAGAAAAATATCTTGTACTCAACTGGGATCGAACCCAGGACCTTTGGCTTATCAGACCAGCGATAAGCCAACTCGGCTACGCCGACTCCTACTTTAGTAACTTTAGTATTAGTCAACGAACTACAACTGTCAGTATCTCCTACTCACAATATTGATACAGACTTACTAAAGTTTTGTAGTTGAAATAGTTTATGTTTTTTGGCATAGAAAGACATATAAGCAAATAATAAAGGGTAAAATAAAAATACAGAATAAGCAGAGAATGAAAAAAATAAATAGTTGGAGAACCAGAAGCAATTTTCCCAAAATACACATGTTTTATTATTTTTTTTATTTTGCTTTGTTCATTTGTTTGTTTTTTCTTATGAAGTTACCAATAATCATGAATTCTTATCAAGTTCGTTATTGTCATATCAAGTGAAATAATGAAAAAAAAAGTACAAAAATGTAGAAATCTATACTAAAAAATTAGAATTACTAATATCTTTGGATGTAAGATAGATAGAAAACAGTATATGCGACAATACAGTATAACACATTCTTATGTGACTATATTAAGAGACCCCTAATAGATACCTATTGAGGACAATAATGGTATCAAAGCAACTGACTTCAAATTTTTGGTATAAGTAACAACTTAACATATACATAATAATATAATAAAGATTCTGTACAACAGAAGTCAAAATAATACATAATAACAATGAATATTTTTCGAAAAATATTTTAAATACATCATCATAAGTAATCACACAATGAAAACTTAGTTTTGAACATAGTAGAAATACAACATCAAATTGAGATCAAATAGTGTAAGTACAAAATATAAACTAGATTCTCAATATAATAATAGTATTATTATAAGCTAATAATTATACAACTATATTATTTTTGGTTTGTTATTGTACTTAATCTAAGTTCAATATACAAACTTGCTTATCCTCGATATGCGAAATATAAATATATTACAAAAAAATAATAATACCACAGAGATAATGTTCGTTCAATAGGAGGAATCACAAAGCAAAGCAATAAAATGTCTTCATTCAAGTATTATTGCTAGTTTTTATTGGATTTTTTATGATTTAACAATATAAGTGCAGTATATAAATTATATCTTACAAACATTACTAGAAAAATATAATTTGAATTGGTTAATAGGACAAATTAAGAAAGCTCATAGAAATACGAATAGCTTGCCACATCAAGGATGAATTGATGAATGATTTAAATTCTGTAATTTCATAACGATCCTGAGTGTATTTTATTTAAAAATAAATGTTCTCAGTTCAATTAGACAGCTATGCAGCTATAGAGATGCTTACAGAGCTCATGTAGGAGGAATCAGAGCCTTTAAAGTGGAAGTAAACAGATCTGCGAGTCTTTTAAGAATAAACTAAGACTTAAGATTTTAAATTTTGAGACAAATATATATAAAGTCTTTAAAGTTGTAATGCTTAACGTAGCCGGAAATAGATGGGTGGGGGAAATGTTTGCTGTATCCCAATAATTTCTCTGTTTGATTGAGTTACATTTAAAATAATATTAAAAATTTATTCATAAGTTGATATTTATTCTTATTTTGTGCTGTTTGTTCAAGGGATGGAGTGTCTAAATTCTTATTACAGTCAATAAACATGTAATTTAACATCAATCCTGATTGAATATAATATTAAAAGCATTACTAATTATTCTTAGATATATTATAAGTAACCAGATTTATTTTTTATCAAAAAAGTAACAATAATTGGATAGAGTACATGCAGTATTGTTTAAATTGAAAAACACATAAAATTGGAATAATAATTGAAAATAACAAGGTCATCCTTTCATTGAAGGATAAGTTGTATCTATAAAAATTTCTATTTTGAATTTTAGAAACATATTTTCTACAATAACGTATATGTACCAGTCGGTATATTAAACACAGTAAACAATAGTTCATACAATGCAATTAAAACATGTATAAGCTAGCTTTTGCATTAGGATGATAACTTTATCACTTTTAAATCAAATTTAAACAATTCTTTAAAAATGTGAACAATAGTTCCATGCTAGATGGTTAAAGAATATTTTATTAAATGCATTCTTACAGTAAGAATATAAATCGTTTGTTTACATTTATTTTTTAGTATCTATGTTATTCTTTTGTTTTTTCAATAGGCTCAACGATTTGAATTGAACTCAATTGCCTACTAAAACAATCAATTTGCTTACGATTCTTCTAATTTTGATTTCTTATTTTCTGTTTTTAGAAAATTTGATAAAATTTGACAATGGCGATGCTCTTTAAAAATGAGAATTAATCAAAGAAATACTATAGTAAGTGAGATTGGAAATGTTTGCTGTATCCCAATAATTTATTTATGTTTGATTGAGTTACATTTAAAATAATATTAAAAATTTATTCATAAGTTAATATTCATTCTTATTTTTGCTGTTTGTTCAAGGGATGGAGTGTCCAAATTCTTATTACAGTCAATAAAAGTGTAATTTAACATCAATCCTGATTGAATATAATATTAAAAGCACGCTACAATAATCATTACAATAGTTGAACTTCATAAAAATTCAATTAGGCTAAGGGAAAAAAGATTCTATACTTGTATAAAAGCTGTTATTTTTCAACTAAAATAACTTATTTGTTCAAAACCAGCTTCCACATAAAAAATAATACCGTACATTGATGAATTAAAAAGTCAGCAGATTTAGCAAAAAAATTAATAATAATTATTCTAAAATCCAAAATATGGGACATGCAAACTTAACTCAAAGAAATTATTTTTAACGCTCTAGTATAAAACTAGTATGTATAATAGATAGCTCTATGCATTATTATAGTACTGTATTTATAAAAAAATAGGTGGATTTGTCATTAGGAGTAAGAAGAATAGTAAATTTAAGGAGATTATTTACTCCAGTCACAATAACTATAACTTTACAGTGAAAAGTGTTATGCATGCATATAATATAAAACACAGGAAGGGTTGATTGTATTGTTTTTAATTTAAATTTTGAATCATACTGAGCACTTCTAATAATGTAATTTAAAATAGTTTCCAAATATTAGTATAATTTGAATGATTGAATTGCTTGAAAACATTATGATCCGACACATATAAAATTAAATACTACAATTAATTAAACCAATCACGAATTCTATAATACCAAAAAGAAGAATTGGCTTGTTGAAAATCTTTGCAACACTGATATAACTAAAAGTCAGTTGAAGAGTTGTCAAAGAAAATACAGGATAAAAATATATTTGTTTAGAATTTCTTTTTGTATTTTCAATCAATAGCAACATCATGATAATACTTTCTCAGTCAATGGAACTCAGAGTCAATCAACTTTAAGTCCAAGTCAATGTGAATTAAGTTATCTGAAAAAAATTGCATAGCAATTTCAAGTCATCTAAAACTTTCACAACAGTTGCTTCGAATATTTTATACCATCATTAACCATTAACACAATATGTGTTTAGCACTTCGTCTAAGGAACTTAATATTTCTAAAAAAAAAGGCAATTTAAAATGGAAGAACTTACTCCGACATTTTTAATTTAGCACAGCTATTTCAAGTCATCAAATATTTTTGAATACATTTCGCTTTCAATATTTTTATAGCATTGAAATTGCGTTATTTTTTGTGGGCTACAGCTTTAGTAGCTGGTTTTTTATAAAACCTAACCTAAAATCAAAATCAGACAATCAGAAAATTGAATTTAGTGCTGCTATTTCAAGTTATCCAATATTTTACACCATCAAAATCACAATAATTTTTAGTGGGCTACAGCTGTAGTAGCATAACAGTTTACTAACCTAACCTAAAATCAGACATTGCTTTGCTGTCCCGATGATTGTTCGGGTGATTCCTCCTGGTATTTTCAAAAGTGTACCTCCTGTACATCGGTGGGCGTCGAAGGCTGATGATCGGAAGGAGATGGCAGCATTTGGTCATCGGCTATCTTGTCGGCAGCGGTCGCCATCTTGTTTGGCGGCAAATTTGAATCGGACACGTTCCGAATTGGCACTTTCAGTGTGATTTCAACAGATTCGGCGATCATTCTCTCCAACTGAACGACTATCCAGTGCACCTGGTCAGGATCTGACCCTGATAGTCGGCAAACTCGTGTGATGAGGTCGTGGGTTGAGCCAAGTTTTAAACCACTGGCGCCGGCTACCAGGCTGGCCGTAGCTAGCAGCGACGGCTTGCAGCGCATCCAGTCAAGTTCTGTAACAGAAGTAAAAAAGTTAGGTTAGTTTTTGCATGTGCAATTAATGGAAAATATGAAAAAGTTTTTTCTTTCCTACGAGTTTGTGTGAAACTTATATTTAGTTGATAAAGCTTTTTATAGTGTACAAGAGTTCCTTTCATATCAAAATTAAGCCTCACCTTAACTAATTGATATAGTAATTATGTTAGATAGTTAAGATAGTATAATTGTTGATCTGACTTGTCTAGTACTCCTTAGCTGGTGTCTCCAAAACGTAATTTACAAAAAAAAACTAGGTTAAAGATAACGTTAATGTTAGCTTTAACCTTCTAGGCATGTTCCTACTCTTTAGTATCATTATTTTAGAGCATGCAGACTCATAGAGTGTTGAGGTTAACATAAACATTATCTTTAACACAGTTTTGCACAAACCCTATTAAATTTTGAGGCACAAAATTATTATACAAGTAATAGTCCCACAGTAACAAAGACCTTCATGTTTTTTCCCCTGGTATTATCAGATTGAAATAAGATTGACCTTCGATTGGAAATACGCATTTATATTCTGAGTATAAAATAAAACAACACAAATCAAATGAAACAAAATACGAAGTAAGCCTAAATCATGATTTCTTTTTTATATTTTTTATGTTACCCTGACAGGGAAGAAATAATTGTACGTAGGCTACCTCTTACAAATCAAATAAAACAAAATACAAAGTAGGCCTACATTATGATTTCTTTTTTATATTTTTATGCTGACCTTGACAGGGAAGAAATAATTCTAAGTAGGCTACCTCTTATATAAGTCATGTATAATCTCTTCAACAAATTCCGGCTGAATTCATATTCACGAAATTCTAGTTCAACCCCTTTTAGAGTAAAAAATGGACAGATTTATCAGCATTTCACTAGTACAACGGAGTTTGTATGGCGTTACAGGTAGAATAGCTATAGGTATAATAGCAATAAGTATAGTACAGCAGTGTAGCTATATGATGCATAGTAATGCAGTCTAACCGTACACTACTAACGAAGCATGAAAGTAGTTCCGTTTATTCATGAGCCCGTACTTTTTTGAGTTAGGTGCAGACCGTTGAGAATGTGCAACTGTATAAAAAACGAATAATTTAATATTTAATCAGGTGAATTATTGTTTTTTACATTACCATTGAAGTGCCTAAAAGTAACAGTCAAGGGTTTCCAAAAGGTGTTTGGGACCCATTTTCTTCTAATTTAAAAATATGCACCCTTGAGTGATTTGAATAGTTAACACTGAAATATTTTGTTTTTTGTCACCTTTTCCCTTCCGCATCTTCTACTGTTGCTTCACGTTTTTTAACAAATTAGACTATATTTAGACGAAGGGCCAGTTGCATGAAAGAAAATTAAATTTGACCACCATAAGATGACGTCATTTGAAGGAGCCAGTACAACGACTTCCCTATGGAGCTCCGTAAGATGACGTCATCTTACGGTGGTTGAATTTAACTTTCTTTGTAGTGGCGAAGGTGATATTGTGGAAGGTATCCATAATGAATAATAAGACGAAATTGTCACAGCCACATTTATTAAAACTTAGAGAAACTAGTTTCGGTTGTTATACCATTATCAATCTCAATCAAACTAAAAACTAAAGTACAGAGAAGCTTAATATATACTTTCCATGTTCAGTATATATCAAGCTTCTCTGTACTTTAGTTTTTAGTTTGATTCGGATTGATAATATGGTGTAACAACCGAAACTAGTTTCTTTAAGTTTTAATAAATGTGGTTGTGACAATTTCGACTTATTATTCATTGTGGTTGAATTTAATTTTCTTTCGTGCAACTTGTAGAAGAAATGTAACTTTGATGTAACTTTACTTTTTACGTATTACAGGCTTCTCTCACCGTTCTCCTTCTCTCTTTTCGTTTTTCCATTTTCCTTTTCTTCTTTCTCTTCTTCCTCATTTTCCTTCAATCCCTTTATCCTCTACTCCTATTCCCTCCCCCCTCTAACACAGTAATCTCTTTATTCTTCATTCTTTATTTCCATCTTCTTCTATTTTTCTTCTTTTTCTTCTCCTCCCCATTTCTACGTTCTACTTGTCCTTCATTACATCCATTTTCTTCTGTTTTTTTCTCTATATTTTGTATAATTCTCTTATATTTTCCTTTTTCCCCCTTCACACCCCTTCTTGAACATCATCAATCAAATCCTCGTTGAATGTCATAAGAAGGCTAATACAATATTTTTAGTTTCAAACATGTCGAGGCTACATTAATTTTCATCCAATTAATTCAACTCTATGAGATTTGTTTCAAGATTCTTTTTAAAATCACGCATTGGGTAATATCACACACATATCACACATAATCACACATATTACACACGTGTGTGGTCTAATATCATTAGGTACCAAATGTGCCTAGTTTGTGTGAAACTTATATTTAGTTGATAAAGCTTTTTATAGTGTACAAGAGTTCCTTTCATATCAAGATTAAGCCTCACCTTAACTAATTGATATAGTAATTATGTTAGATAGTTAAGATAGTATAATTGTTGATCTGACTTGTCTAGTACTCCTTAACTGGTGTCTCCAAAACGTAATTTACAAAAAAAACTAGGTTAAAGATAACGTTAATGTTAGCTTTAACCTTCTAGGCATGTTCCTACTCTTTAGTATCATTATTTTAGAGCATGCAGACTCATAGAGTGTTGAGGTTAACATAAACATTATCTTATTAATATCACACACAATCACACACATATCACACACGTATCACACATATTACACACGTGTGTGGTCTAATATCATTAGGTACCAAATGTGCCTAGTATGGTTTTTAGTAAATAAGTTTGTTTTATTGAACTAATTGGAAATAAATACTTGAATAATTATTTCAATACTGTATTTTGTTAGATTTGTAGACTACTGTAGTTTAATGAAAATCCTAAAATTAATCAACCAAACTGTTGAATAAGATCATTTTATTAACAAATAGAAAAACTTTGTTATATGTGTGCATTAGAAAAACAAAAATAGAAAAAGTATAGGTTTTTTTTATTTTTTTGGAGGATGGAGACCTGGAGGATAGGTCTGAAACCTGTGTGTGGGTAATAATTGGATAATGGTGGTTGATGAGTTGGACCTACAGTTTTAGGTGGGTACCGAACCACCGGGAAGTGATTTTACAGCAGAGAACAGAGTCTTTTTTGCTGGTCAATCCAATCGGACACCCTTACAAATACGCCCAGGAGTTTCGTAGCTTATCTCTGATTGAACAGATACCTGCTAAGGCACTCGGCTATCACTTCCCTAAATTTTTACGATTCCCATATTTTTAATTTGAATAGATTTTTCAATTTGTATATTTTCAAATGATAATTCTATTACTAAACTACAATGAATAGTCTCTGCTTGAGTCTCTAACTTGTAAAAAATAGTATAAATATTATTAATGTAGATGAAATAGGTACAAAGTTGACTATTATTTGTATTAATTTAAAAAATATCACAGTTTATTGAAATAATATTACACAATGTTCAAGTTGTGAATAAAATTCTTTTGAAATATTATCCCAATCAAGGGAACAAATAGAAGTAAAAAATAAATGAAATATCTTCCTTTTTTTAAAAGGAGAAAAGTGTACATTGGAAAGTTCTTAGAATATTTATTACTAGTTTAGGAAAATAATTCTACGAGTATTTCTACCAACGTATTTATCTTGCAACCACCCGGATAGTATTCCTGTACCATTAAACCAAACACGAACGTTAACAAAGATTTCAAAAGAAAATACGGGACAATCTGTGAAGGAGAATAGGTAATAATTATGAAAATTGTGCAACGCCTCACTCCTAGATTTGCATTTCCTGTCTATTTATCAGGACTTTCAAAGGAGCGGGAACGTTTTTTATAAGGTCTTATACCCTAGATTTTCCACCCCTCGAGGGTTTTTTATACCACTCTTTACTTCCTTACGTCATTACATATACATACCCGATTTTTTGTCACTTCTTTCTATCCATTCTTGCACCCTATTTAGTTTTCTTCTACTCAAGCAATTTCTATTCCTTTTTCCTCTTTTTATTTATCTTTATACTCATTCTTAATACCAGTCATCTCTTCTCTCATCTTTCACTTCTTATGAAATCTACTTTTTGCACTAGTAGTAAATCATTGTTTTCTGTTTTTGCTTCCCTTCTTCTCCTCTATTTTTTTTTGTCTGATTTCCATTCTATTGTTATTCTTTCAATTTTTATTCCTTTTTTCCTCTTTTTATACTCATTCCTAATACCAATTATCTCTCCTATCCTCTTTCACTTCTTATGAAATCTACTTTTTGCACTAGTAGTAAATCACTATTTTTTGTTGTTGTTTCTCCTTCTTCTCCTCTATTTTTTGTCTGATTCCCATTCTATTGTTATTCTTTCAATTGTTATCCCTTTTTCCTCTTTTTATTTCTCTTTATACTCATTCCTAATACCAATCATCTCTCCTCTCATCTTTCACTTCTTATGAAATATACTGTTTGTACTAGTAGTAAATCATTGTTTTCTGTTTTTGCTTCTCCTTCTTCTCCTTTATTTTTTGTCTGATTTCCATTCTATTGTTATCCTCTCAATTTATTTCTCTTTGAACCCCATCCTCATTCTGATTTTCTCCACTTCTTTCAATTTCTCCTATCATTGTTTTATCCTAATAATTGTTTTCGTTTATTTTATGCTCTGCTTGCTGCTTTCTATATTATGTTAGAACAAAGCTTAATAGTATATTTAAATTTATCTAAAAACCAAAAACATTCAACTTTTTATTTCTTCTTTTTATGATTATATTGTTTTTTTCTCTTAATTATAATACTAACTCTTTTGTTCCTTGTCACAATGACTGTCATATGCTTTTGTTTTATTTTGTTGCAATAGGCTTAAGCCTGGCAACAGTCATCAATAAAAACAATCAATCAATCAATCAATCAATCATGCTCCGCTTGTTTATGAAATCTACTTTTTGCAATGCCGGTTAATCGATGTTTCTTAATTTTCTATCTTTTATTCTTTAATTTCCATCCTCTTTCTCGTTCTCTTCATTTATTTATTTCTTTGTGTACCCCTTCTTAATTATAATTTTCTTCCCTTTATTCTCCCAATTTCTTTACTTTTTATAAAATTTACTTGTTGCATTGGCAGTTAATCGTTGTTTTATCCTCTTTTCTCTTTTATTGTCCAACTACCATTCCCTCCTTGTATTATTCATTTCTCTGTATACCTCTTTCTTCTTCCAATTTCCCAACTTTCAAATCTACCACAATTTTTATAATTCCACAAAAATCTAGTATTTTTAACGTTTTTTTAAGAGTTATAACAATTTTCAAGAGTCTGGAATCATCCTTTCGAAAGTTTCGCATTTATACGGTGGTTCGGAACCCACCTAAAACGGTAGGTCCAACTCATCAATCACCATCATCCAACTCATTACCCACGCACAGGTCTCAGACCTATGTGGGCTTCATCCCCCCAAAAAAATACAATCTTGAAACATTAACGGCCGGTTGCATGAAAGCCAATTAAATTTAATCCCCGTAGAATGACGTCATTCTACCGAAATTATACTTAATGGAGAGAATTTAGTTGCACAAAGGACAATTACAAGCGATAACGCCGATTAGGTTAACCGGAGTAAAATATATTTAATCGCCCGATCACCGAGGATTAAATCTCACTAATGCCCGTTAAGTTACATTTTATAGGTTATGTTTATTGCACCAGAACTGCAAATTAGGTCTTAGGTGTTAAAAACCTTTCAAAATAAAATCTATTAAGAATATAATAATATTGAGATAGTTGAATAATGATTCAAATAATGAAATGATTATAATTCATCTTTTTTCTCAACTTCAGAATCAGCTGTATATCAAATTACAGTGTTGCCAGATTGTGCCCGTTCGGTTAACGAAAATTAACTAATGGATCTTTATGCAACAAAAATAAACCCGTTACACTTACGACGGTTAGTTAACTGGCATTAAACACCTAATTTAATTGGCTTTCGTGCAACCGGCCGTAAAAATCTTGAAACAATCTTAAACCATGCAATACTTCTAAATCCGTAAAAATATCAACACCAATAAAACACCCTTGTTCTACTATTACTTCTAATTTTTTTCAATGCTGTATGCTTCCAATACTTATTGTAACACACAAATAGAATTAAAACCATCCGAGTCATTCAGTATTGCAATGCGAACACAAAAGTATTTCACTTTTCTTATTTTATTTGGCATTTTGGCAGATGATCATTCAGCAGATGTCCAAACATCAAGTACTATATAGCGGGGCACGGTCCATGACCTCTGTCCGGATAAGCGGGCAGCTGACACCACCATTCGGATAAAACCGAACCAGAAAAAAATTAATAGATCACCAACAACAACTATATGGGCTATATGTATCTATAAAATACATGTATATATCAGTATATATAGCTATTGACCTTGAGGGAACGTACGAACTAGTTTTCTACGAAGGAAGCGCCTGAACGTATTATTTGTATTAGTTGCAGCTTGCATTCTACCCCCTCACCCCCCACCCAACAGTAGTTCTAAGCCAGAGGTTCATCCCCCATAAAACTGCCGGAAGGGGGGATCATCGTCGAAATCATCATTGTCAAATCCCCTTCCCCCCCCCCACAAGGGTCACCACCTTCCTTCACACCAGACGATAAAACTAGATTTACTGTCGTAGTAGCGCTTTGTGTTGAATGGAAGTCGGGTGTCTGGGTTTTAAATGTCCATTTATTGGATGTTCAGGATTTTAGGATTTAATTATACTGTATATTCATTCTGGCTGTTTGTTTTGACATTTTTGTAAGAATTTTTTGTAAAACTACCCCCAAAGCCAGTTAACAGATGCTTCTTAATCGTCTCTCTTTTATACTTTAATTTCCATTCTCTTTCTTGTTCTCTTCATTTATTTATTACCCCTTCTTCATTATTATTTTCTTCCCTTTTTTTTCGGAGGATGAAGCCCACATAAGTCTGAGACCTGTGCGTGAGTAATGAATTTGATGATGGACCTACAGTTTTAGGTGGGTTCCGAACCACCGGGAAGTGATTTTACAGCAGAGAACAGAGTGTTTTTTGCTGGCCAATCCAATCGGTCACCCTTACAAAGAGCGCCCAGGAGTTTCGTAGCTTATCTCTGATTGAACAGATACCTGTTCTCTCAATTAGAGAGATACCTTTATTCTCTCAATTTCTCTACTTTTTATAAAATTTATTGTTTATTGTTTTGAACTTGTTTTCAATTTTAAAAGAATGAAATTTGATAGAAAAGATCAAACCAAGTAGTTGAAGGTAGGGGGGGGGGGGTGGGGGGGGGGGTAGGATGATACCAAATTGGTTAGGCCTATCTACTGAACATTTTTTGCAAGATCATTTCTACCCCATTCCTCAGTATAGTTCCAGTGTTTAAAGGGTCATTAACCATATTCTCATCTATTTCAAATAAATAATTTTGCCGAAATAGTTTTAAAGATTTCATTTTTTAATAAAATTATCATTTGATAGATAGTTATGTATTTGTTCCGTATATGGGAATAGAGAGAAAAGAACAGAGATATGGTAAAGGACACATGCATAGATAAAACAAAAAATTCATAAAATGATAAATTCATAAATTGATAAGATTAATAAATTGATAAGATTAAAGGTGTGAGGTTAGGATTCTTTGCCCTCACTGCCACTCAACTTTAAACAAGAGAGAAAGAGAGATAACAGATAGCCAGAAGGATAGATATTCAGCTGAAAGAGTAGAAACGCCCTACCTGATTGAGGTGAGTTATGAAGTAGGGAATTAAAAAACGACCTAGGGCTTTAAATGGCCAGGTGAAACAGTTTAAAGCAAGGGCAAGGTCCCTTCTTCCCTGTTTTTCATTCCTTTTTTAGGTTATAACTGAATGGATTTATTCTCCCTTCTCCATTGCATTCGCGAAAACGTACTAGAATTTTAGCTGGATTATCTACGGTAAAGGATTTCAGAATATAAAAAGCACTTTTTTGTACTCCAGGAACTATTTTCAACAGTTGAACTTACAAAAAGCGGATTTATGATAGCTTATCTAATGTTTTTTTATTACACCAGCCGTGTTTCAGAATTTTTTTTTTCTTATTTTTTTTTTATTTGTTGCGGGTAATGCCCACATGAGTCTGGAGACTTGTGCGTGGGTAATGAGGTGAATGGGTGAATGATGAGAAACATCCATGGCTGAATGAGATTCGAACCCAAGGCTGCTGGAAACGAAGCCAGCCAGAGGCCCTATCTTATAGCAGACAAGCGCTCCAACCAACTGCGCTACCGGAGCCGCCTTTCTTTATGATCCGAATTATTGTAGGAAAATATGAATTAATGTAATTTATCGAGTTCAAATCTTCTCGAAATTCAACACACCTTCCTGTCAACTAATAGGCGTCATTTCAATTTTTGACTGGGCTGATGGCAAGACCCGTCAATGAACCTATATCTTCAAAAATAACTGTACATTTCATACAAAATATCGGAAAACACAAATTGTAACGGTACTTTCGAATTTTAATAATTGTTTTTCATTCATAGCATTGATACCCACAAGATCTTTTTTTTCTTTTTTCGGAGGATGAAGCCCACATAGATATGATACCTGTGCGTGGGTAATGAATTGGATGATGGTGATTGATGAGTTTGACCTACAGTTTTAGGTGGGTTCCGAACCACCGGGAAGTGATTTTACAGCAGAGAACAGTCTTTTATACTGGCCAATCCAATCGGTCACCCTTACAAAGAGTGCCTAGGAGTATCTAATGGTACTCATCGAGTTCCTCCGGGAAAACGGTTGATTTCGATCGAAAATGCTGAATTTCTTCAAAATGTAACATCGTCAATTAAATTGTAACGGTGTTTCTAGTTTTCTGATAGATTCTTGGTTCGTAGCATTCGTATCCTTGAGATCTAACGGTATTCGAAAAGCTTCTTCGTGAATAACGGGATATTTCGACCAAAAACGCCGAATTTCTTCTGAAATAGCTGTACTTTTCAAGCAAAATATAGAAAAATACAGCTCCACAGCTCCTCCGTAAAGTTAAAAAATTCCCTGTTGTAGACTTGGACTAGTAATTTAGATTTTTTTAGGTAATTGTGAATTACTGAAACTTGTATTTCGGGTTACAAAATACAGGGCTCGACAAATCTGGGGTGGCAAATACCTCCCTCGAATTAAGCCTGTGCTTCAACCTGATCACTATCATTATTTCACCTAATTTCTACAGCACTCCAGTTTATCTACACTTTATTTATCTACACTTTGAGTCAAACAGCCAATTAATTTACCCAAAATCCACAGTACTTTGCACGCGTTAACACCTGTAAAAAAAGCTAATGAATGGAGATACATGCCATTAATAGGCTCATAACGAATTTCAAGCTATGCTTCTTTCGTCACTCGGGCTACAAAAGTATTTAGCATAGGTCCTTGGCCAGGAAATGACCCTAAGGACATTGGGGAGGCCTTGTTGGGCAACAAGATGCCCTTGATTATTAGATTCGTTTCCTTTTAATTATTTTCCTTGTGTCACATTGTTTTACAGGAATTCATAACACGTAAGGTACGTGAGAGTTGATATTACGACGTATTATAAGTTATTATGCAAATTGAATTGGTTGTAAATAATTCAAAACTTTTAACCAGTTTTAGGGGTGAGATGGTGACCTAAGATTGTAAAGTAAAGTTAGTCTTCACTGAGTTGAATGTTTTAAAAAGGCAAGGTTGAGTTGGTTTATTTTCCTGTATAACATTTGTTATTTCATTTAGCTAATTCTTTTATCAATCTATAAAATTTTATCAATTTAATTTGCTTGATTTTTATTAATTTTTTCAAAGGATTTATTATTTTTGGGAATGGACAACTTACTGAGTACTAAAAATAAAGTTTTTTTTTCTATTTCTCCTTTTAAATTTTCATCAAATTCCTATAATCATTGCAAAATTGCATTACATTCTTTCATAATGGAATTTTCAGCTATTCCTCTCCTTTAATAGGTTAAGAGTAGAGAGGGACATCTTCCCTAACTTCGCCTTTCATGCAAATGCATCACCAAGTTTTTGTAATCTCATTATCAGACGTAATTTCATGTTTTTACAATAAGTGACTAATAATATTCTATGTAATAATACTTGGCGATGCCTATATATTGTATTTTATACTTGTAACTGTTCAATTATCATTTGTATGAATAAAGTAATCAAACAATCGGCTACAAAAGTGTAAACGACACAAAATGTTCATGCCTACCCAACAGTACCTTACAATTTTTTCTAATATTATTTGGTGCAAATTAATGCAAATATTAAAAACGTTTTTTGCTTCGAGGCTTGGTCAATAACCCTCTACCCTCGGTCAATAACTCTGATAGGACATTAACCCTTTGGTCAAGAACCCTGTGATTGACAGGGCCTTCAACATATTACCGAAAAAGGTCGAAGAACTTTGGGTGCGAAGGCTTATAATTATCACCTTCACAAGTCAGCAAAAAAAATATCAGACAGTACGAAAAGAAGAAGATTGAGAAGGAAGAAGGTGGAGGGGAAGAAAAAGATTTACGAGGAGGAGGAAGAGGAGGAGGAGGAGGAGGAGGTGGTGGAGGAGGAGAAGGAGGAGGAGGAGAAGGAGGAGGTGGAGGAGGAGGAGAATGAGGTGGAGGAGGAGGAGGAGGAAGAGGAGGTAAAGAAGAAAGAGGGATAAGGAGGTGGAAGAGGAGGAGAAATAGGAGGGGGGAAAAGAAGAAGAAGGAAAAGAGGAATAAGAAGACAGTAAAAAAGACGAATACCAGAGAAGGAGGAGACAATAGAAAAGAAAAAGAACAAGGAGAAGGAGAAGGAAGAAAGTGGAGAAGTAAAATATTGAGGAGAAGGATGGGAAGGTGGAGTAGGAGGAGGAGGATGAGGAGGAGGTGGTGGAGAAAGATGATGAGAAGGAGGTGAAGGAGGCGGAGGAAGAAGAAGGAGAAGAGGAACAAGAAGATTGAGAATGATGAGAAGGTGGAGGAGGAGAAGAAGGAGGAGGAAGAGATGAAGTGACGAGTGAAGAAGAAAGAGATGAGAAAGGATGTGGAAGAGGAGGAGAAGGAGCAAAAGGAGGAGGAGGAGGATGAGGCGCAGTAGGCGGAGGAAGAAGAAGAAGAGCAATAACAAGATTGAGAGTGATGAGAATGTGGTGGAGGAGGAGGTGGAGGTGAAGAAGGAGGAAGTGAAGAAGGAGGAGGAGGTCAAGGAGGAGGAGGTGAAGGTGGTCAAGTAGGAGTAGGTGCCGAAGGAGCAGAAGGCGGAGGAAGAAGAAGAAGAAGGAGAAAAGGAATAAGAAGACAGTAAAAGGAGAGGAATACCAGAGAAGGACCATAGAAAAGAAGATGACAATGATGAAGAAGAGATTCCTCTGCTAATAGGAGCAGGAGAAAACAGTAGGGAGAAGGAGGAGGAGGAGGAAGAGGAGAAGGAGAAAGAGGAAGAAGGAGGAGGAGGAGGAAGAGGAAGAAGATGAAGAAGGAGGAGGAGGAGGAGGAGGAGGAAGAGGAAGAAGGAGGAGGAGGAAGAGGAAGAGGAGAAAGAGAAAGAAGGAGGAGGAGGAGGAGGAGGAGAAGGAAGAGGAAGAAGGAGGAGGAGGAAGAGGAAGAGGAGAAAGAGGAAGAGGAAGAAGGAGGAGGAGGAGGAGGAGGAAGAGGAAAAAGATGAAGAAGGCGAAGGAGGAAGAGGAAGAGGAAGAGGGTGAAGAAGAGGAAGAAGGAGGAGGAGGAGGAGGAAGAGGTAGAGAAAGAGGAAAATAAAGAGGAAGAAAGAGGAGGTGGAGTAGGAAGAGGAGAAGGAGAAAGAGGAAGAGGAAGAAGAAGAGGAAGAAGGAGGAGGAAGAAGGAGGAGGAAGAGAAAGAAGAAGAGGAAGAGGAAGGAGTAGGAAGAGGAGAAGGAGAAAGAGGAAGAAGAAGGAGGAGGAGGAGGAGGAGGAAGAGGAAGAGGAAGAAGATGAAGAAGGAGGAAGAGGAAGAAGAAGAAGAAACAGTGAAGAAGAAGACGAAGAAGAAGAAAAAGAAGAAGAAACCGTGAAGAAGAAGAAAAAAAGTTCCTTCACTTAGATGTCCGATACTTCCTACTTCCTACTCAATCAATCCAGCCTATCATCCTCACCTTTCAGCTTTTCTCGTATATCCTTCTACAGAAGATTGATAGCAGAAGGTTAACAGCAGCATTTTCCCCACCCTCCCATTATTATCACCATTATCCCAGTCATGTTCGTTCAATTTTCGCCTATCTGTTCCGCTTCGGAGTTTTTTCACTTTTCAAGTAGAAAGTAGAAAACTGAACGTAAAAAAATGTACAAGTTCCTTTTTCCCCTGCGTAATCCCATTTTTAAATAGCAGGATATTAGAGAACAAGATTAGGCTGACTTGTAATCACCTGGACTAAATTGAACAGCTTATAGTAGCAGACATGAAGGGAATTATTGAAAAAAATAGAGATAGAATATTTTTTTATGGAATAAAAAGGAAATTTAGAATCAAAATGTAAACACGATATTTTTTTTAATTCCTAGAAAATACTATTAAATTTTAGCTATTGTTGTAACAGCGAATAGAGGATTTTTTATGAGAATAATTACAAATTCAGTAAAAAGAATGAAAAACATTCTCAAATGGTCATGAAGGAAGGAAATGATTTAAGAAATTAGAAATAGAACAATTTTCAATAGAATAAATAGGAAATTTGAAGTCAAAATGAAAACATGACATTTTTTTAATTACAAGAAAATTAAATGTTAGCTATTGTTGTAACTGCAAATAGAGGATTTTTTATAAGAAAATTACAAATTCAGTGTAAAATATGAAAAACATTATTTAATGGTCATGAATTTAAAAAATCGGATGAAAAATTTAAAGACCCGAATAAGTAAATAAAATTAACGAAAAGTACAAAAGTGAATAAATTAGTGAGACTGTGGAGAATTATAAGTAAACAATTCAATTTTTTGAAAAAAGAACAGAACATAGGATTGGGTTTCAATTCCCAACAAATTTATTTTATTTAAATGGTTTTTTCGGAGTTCCATGTCCCGGAGGATGAAGCCCACATAGGTATGAGACCTGTGCGTGGGTAATGAACAGGATGGATGATGGAGATTGATGAGCTGGACCTACAGTTTTAGGTGAGTTCCGAACCACCGGGGAAGTGATCTTACAGCAAAGAACAGTATTTTTTCTGGCCAATACAATCGGTCACCCTTACAAATACGCCCAGGAGTTTCGTAGCTTATCTCTGATTGAACAGATACCTGCTAAGGCACTCGGCTATCACTTCCCTACATTTTTACGATTCCCATATTTTTAATTTGAATAGATTTTTCAATTTGTATATTTTCAAATGATAATTGTATTTCTAAACTACAATGAATAGTCTCGGCTTGAGTCTAACTTGTAAAAAATAGTATAAATATTATTAATGTAGATGAAATAGGTACAAAGTTGACTACTATTTATATAACTTTAAAAATATGCCCATTTATCACAGTTTATTGAAATAATATTACACAATGTTTAAGTTGTGAATAAAATTCTTGTGAAATACTATCCCAGTCTAGGGAACAAATTGAAGTAAAAAATAAATGAGTTAAAGAACTCCAAAGATTTAAAATACCCCAAACAACAATAAAATTGAAGGCAAAAATTAATATATTATTTAAATCAATAATAATAATAATAATAATAATAACTATTATAAACAAATAAAACTTCTCTGATGATTTCCAATAGATTTGTATTTAATCAAAAACAGGATTTTCCTTTTAAATGGATTTTACAGATGTTGCAGCGGAAAGAATAGAGATAGGAAAGGGAAGAGAGGAAGAAGGAGAAAAAATAAGAAAGATAGAGAAAAAACAGAATAAAAGATAGTAAAAAGAGTGTTATGTATCAGTGTATTCAACTATATCACCAATTGTGACAGATGCTTATCTGTAGCTGTCTCATCCCCTATCAATCTCTCACTCACTCCTCTCCCACCCCTCTCACTCACTCTCTCTCACACACACTCTCGCTCCCTCTCCCTCACTCACCCCCACCACTCACTCAATAAAATAATGTGTGATGGCGCGTGCGGGAATTTTGATACGCTATAATGCGCCTGCTATTGAGTGTGAGTATGTGTACTATATATACATAGTGCACATATAGGTACAGGACATGTATATAGGTACATGAATAGGTAAAGGACATGTATATAGGTATAGGACATGTATATAGTCGTGTATAGTAGCCCAGGTGCCCTCCATCACCTGTATGCTAATGACATTGATGCTTCTAATGCTGCCTCTTATACTACTACTACTACTACTACTACTACTACTACTACTACTACTACTACTACTACTACGACGACGACGACGACGACTACTACTACACACAATATTAGGCCAGCAGGCCCGGTGTTCCACAGATTCTACTATTATAACTCTCACTTTTCATCTAGGTTCTCTTTCTCTCACCCTCTTTCTTTCTCTTTCTTCTTCTACACTCTTTTCTCTTTATTTCTTTGAGGGTCAACCGTGTAAAAAACAGAACAATCTTTCGTGACCTATCTTTGTAGAAATTAACATTATTGAGTCCATATAATATTTATTTTGAATATTTTTTATAACAATTGAATTCATACTAAAATATATTTCAATATATTGATATATTTAATACTATTGATGCTTTTTAATATATTTCAATTTTTTAGAAACTCATTGAAGTACAGTAATGTACTGTATAATAATTGATAATATAAAATTAATATCTTTCTTTACTATATATTTCTTTATTAATATCGTTCTTTATAACAATTGATAATATAAAATTAATATATTTCTTTATTATACATCTCTTTATAAATATCTTATTTTATTATACATTTCTTTATAAATATCTTTTTTATAACAATTGATAATATTAAATTAATTTCTTCCTTTCTTTTCATGTTTTTTGTAGAATTTTATTGGAGTACAGTATACCCTATTCTTGTCCAAACACCAATTTATTAACTTTTCATGTGAAATTCAACGACTTGCAGTCAAATTGACTGCAAGTCGTTAAATTTCACATGAAAAGTTAATATTAACAACGCAGTTCGTCATGGAACAAGAAATCCAGAAACCAATTTATTATTATTTTGTCATATTTTTTCGGATGATGAAGCCCCCATAGGTCTGAGACCTATGGTAATGAATTGGATGATGGTGATTGATGAGTTGGACCTAATTTTAGGTGAGTTCCGAACCAACGGGAAGTGATTTTACAGCAGAGAACAGTCTTTTTTGCTGGCCAATCCAATCGGTCACCCTTACAATGAGCGACCAGGAGTTAAGGCTGTGCGCAGGGTTTTTGGTCTTAATTGTTTTTCAAAGTTTATTGTATTGGATATTATTAAGGTATTGAAATGTTGACTATTACCATGATAAATTATTATTTTCATGAAATATCTTATGAAATATGGGAGTTCAAAGTTGAAATTTTTCGGTTTTTGGGGGCAATCGATCTCCCCTACAAGTTATTTTTAACTTTTGATAAATTTATTTAAAAAAAGACACATTGAGGAATAAAATGACATCTTTTTCATTCCAATCAAACAATTAGTTTTCTCAAAATAAATGTTTTAAAACATGCAAAAAATTTCAGTTTTTCAAATAATTATTTTGAAAAGACCAATAGTTGAATTGAAATAAAAAATGCATCATTTCCCCAAGGTGTCTTTCAGTTATAAAAAAATTATCAAATGTTTAAAATAACTTGTAGGTGAGTTCAATTGCCCCCAAAAACCGAAAATTTCAACTTTGAACTCCCATATTCCATAAAATATTTGCTGAAAAAAATTATTTCTCATGGCAATAGTTAGCATTTCAATACCTTAATAATATCCAATTCAATGAACTTCGAAAAAAAATTATGAGCTTATCTCTGATGGAACAGATGCCTGTTACGGCACTCGGCTATCATTTTAACAAACTAGAAAAGCGTTGATCTTCTGTATAATGAAATCAATTTATTATACAGGCAACAATTCGTTCTAGAGAGGTATTCGTTAATAAAAATTAAAGTTGTGGAGGATTTCGTTTCTTGGAAGATTATTACTAAAGTTTGACTTTCTATTTACTGCTGCTTGAGTCTTCCAATTATAACCCCAACTTTATTAATTTTTTCTAACTTTTTGCACTTGGTCATTTCTTCATAATACAGTAATACATTTTTTTTTTTAATAAAAAGTTCTACAAATACAACAGCTAGTTAAATTCGTATCTGTAAGTACATGTATTGCCTGGTTTTGAATTTTAGCCTAGAATTTGTGTGAACTCAATTTGTATTAATCTTTAGCGAAATATGCTTTAAAAAAAAAACGTCAAATAAACTCTGGAGGCCTGTCTAAATGGAGACATTTATTGCGATAGAGCGCTTGTAGAGCTATCTAGACTCTTCCTGTGCAAGTGAAGAGTCTCGATGACTCTAGGTCTAGATTGCAAGTGTAGCAAGAATCTAGACAGCTTTACGAGAGCGCTCTATCTCTTTGGGGAAGTGGTAGCACTGTGCCGTAGCAGGTATCTGTTCAGAGATAAGTTACAAAACTCCTGGGCGCTCTTTGTAAGGGTGACCGATTGGATTGGCCAGCAATAAAGACTTTTCTCTGCTGTAAAATCACTTCCCGGTTGTTTGGAACCCACCTAAACCTGTAGGTCTTACTCATCAATCACCATCATTCAATTCATTACCCACGCACAGGTATCAGACCTATGTGGGCTTCATCCTCCGAAACAAAAACAAAACAAAATACTATCACAGCAACTGTTGCCGTTCATAAGGGCCCTATAACTACGAACAAAACAAAAATGTTTCATAATTTATTTTTCCTACAGTGACCCGAAAAAGTGCCTATTTTTGCACTAACTGTAGCACGCAAAATAGTCTATTCCTGCACCAGTGCGGGAAAGTAAATTGCAGTGCGGGAATGTACTTTTCCGCACTCCAAATTTGCAACCTAACAACACAAAATAGTGAGCATGTAATACGCAGGTTCCCTATTCTGCATTCAAAAATAGGTTGGCTACTCTGCTTCAGCTGTGAAATAGTTGTTGTAGTTGTTGTTGTTGTTGAAATCGATTTGATTCGAAGATAGATTATGTGAGGAATTGTCAGGTTATGTATGTCCTGTTTTGTTCTCTTTAAATTACTTTATACATTACTGTAGGAAAAATTTAATGTGTAATACGAGTGCAAAGTATTGTTTCTGCACTCGAGAAACTTTTTCTGTTTCTCTCGATGCTGAAAAACGCTATTTTGCACTCTAGTTACACAAATAGCTATTTCCTACAGTGACCCGAAAAAGTGCCTATTTTTGCACTAAATGTAGCACGCAAAATAGTCTATTCCTGCACCAGTGCGGGAAAGTAAATTCCAGTGCGGGAAAGTACTTTTCCGCACTCCAAATTTGCAATCCAACAACACAAAATAGTGAGCATGTAATACGCAGGTTCTCTATTCTGCATTCAAAAATAAAAATCAAATCAAATCAAAATTCTTTATTTATTCCCAAAAACAGAACAGTAAAATAAAAGTAAAAGAAAATTGACACAGCAGGAATATCCCTACTAAGACTATACGTCTGTGTGTAGGGGTGAGTTCTGCGAATGCCTTACATATTGTATTTCTACTTCAAGACTTAAAACTACATATACCAGTTTCATGCTACACCATACTTCACAATATTTTCAAATACATTTTGTTAATGTAATTGAGTAGAATTGAAAATAATAGATGATCTACAGCTCAGTTAATAGAGTTAACTAGAGACATACGTCTAGTACATACATTATTAGAAATTTTATCACAGAAGAGGAATTTAAATTATTATGCTAAATGAGTAACGGTGACATGCGGACCCAACAGGCACTTTCATTCTTATGTTGATTCTGACAAAAAGAGACATAAAAACTACCAGTTGAAAAAGTTAATGATTTTGAAAAGAAATTGAAATTTTGAAAAGAAATTGAAATTTTAAAAAGAAATTGAAATTTTGAAAAGAAATTGAAATTTTGAAAAGAAATTGAAAAAGTTAATGCCAATAGGTCGACCGAAGCAGGCTCTCCGACGATTCCCAGCCAAGGCGATAGAGCCACCCCTCCACCCCACGCTTAAACACGCCATCACTACATCCATCCCAATCCCTCATCTCAACGGGCAGATTCCTGTATACTATTTGAGCCAAATAATATGGAGTTCTCAACTCCGATCCATGAACCACCTGAGGTGTCTCATATCCGTAGTTCACTCTATATCTAGTGGGGTAGGTATGTTGAATCTCAGGTAAAATTTCAATTTTATTTTTTCTTAGGTAGATCAACAAAGTTTTTAAAAACAGCTGCCTTACATTTAATACTGGAAATTCTATGAATAACAAATTTGTTGAGTATCGGTGTTCTTTTTGTAATATTGTTTTGATAATTTGTCTTTGTGTCACTGCAAGCGGTTCCAAGATGGAAGAAGGTAGACCTCCCCATACTAGAATACCATACTGGATAATGGACTGGACATAAGCATAGTAGACGGTTCCAGTGCGGGAAAGTACTTTTCCGCACTCCAAATTTGCAATCCAACAACACAAAATAGTGAGCATGTAATACGCAGGTTCTCTATTCTGCATTCAAAAATAGGTTGGCTACTCTGCTTCAGCTACGAAGTAGTCGTTGTAGTTGTTGTTGTTGAAATAGATTTGATTCGAAGATAGGTTATGTGAGGAATTGTCAGGTTATGTATGTCCTGTTTTGTTCTGTTTAAATTACTTTATACATTATTGTAGGAAAAATTTAATGTGTAATACGAGCGCAAAGTATTGTTTCTGCACTCGAGAAACTTTTTTCACTCGCCTTTGGCTTGTAAAAAAAACTGTTTCTCTCGATGCAGAAAAACGCTATTTTTCACTCTAGTTATACAAATAGCTATTCCCTCTTCTTAGAGAGTAAAGAGTTGAATTATTGGAGGACTTTCCCTAGATAGAAAGTGTGGAGGCCCTAGACAAAGATTTGTCACAGCCAATAGCTTTCAATTAGTGGGAATGGTCAGTGTGCGGGCTGAGTAGGCCTTTTCTTAATTTATTACCAAAACCAAGAGGAGACAATTGAAGGCTTAATATGTACTTCTAGACTTATTTCTACACGAAAACTAAACCAAATTTGTTGAAAGGGTATCGTAACCTCGTTTAAAAGAAAACAGGAATAATATTTGGCTCCAGTAACCACAGTATAAGATATGGATATTTCTTGAAATTTTGGTTATTACTTGGTTAATATGTAGTTAAGTATAGGTATAGCACAGTACATATTATATGATTATGTTGCTAATACTACAGTAGAGCTAAGACTAAATTAGGAATGTACAATAATTATTCCATGTATAAATTGTGTTAACTGGGAAATAAATTAGATTTATTTTTTTTATTGCGGATGATGCCCACATGAGTCTGGTGACTTGTGCGTGTTTAATGAGGTGAATGATGAGAAACATCCATGGCTGAATGAGATTCGAACCCAAGGCTGTAGGAAATGGAGCCAGCCAGAGCCTTATCTTATTTCAGACAAGCGCTCCAACAAGCGCCACTGGAGCAATTATATTGTTGCATGTATTCTGTGCTTGATTTCTTTTTGAAAATTGCTATTGCACTTTTAGATAGCTGCAACTTATTTGTGTGACAGAATGTCGAGCAAATTAAATGATTACTGTATTTATTACTTGGAATTGAGACCAAGAAATTGTTTTCTGACCATGGAATATAGTGTAGCCATGACGTAACAATATTAATAAATATAAGATGAAATAACGAGAAGTTTTTGAAAGATGCTTGTTTGTTTGGTCTTCTGATCATTTCGATCTTTTTACTCTAAATACAAACTATGGAAAAAAAATGAAATTCTGATTGAATTTGATCATTATTGAACTCCTCGTGGTTGGATATGGCATCAAAGTGAATAATTCATTACTTCAAATCATTAGGTGAATCAAATTAAACTCCCTAAATTGATTCCTTTGATTTTTTTTGTATTTTCATAATTGTTTTATTATTGAACATATGTCTTTAAATCTAGTTGGATATTGATACATTTTTACTACTTTCAAGTTGGGTTAGTAATCAAGTTATTGTTTTTTATTTATTTATTTATTTGATGAAATTATTACAATCAAGTATAAAACTTGTTGAAGTGAATAAGTAAATTATTCAGGTAAAATTACATGAATAAATTTAATTACAGTTTAATAAATATGGTTTGTAAAACTTTGTCATATTATTCATTATCTTCCACAATATCACCTTCGCAACTACAAAGAAAATTACATGAAGCCTAATAAATGTACATAGCCATGTTGAAGCACAGTTTTTTTGGGAGGATGAAGCCTTCATAGGTTTAAGACTTGTGCGTGGGTAATGAGTTGGATGACGGTGATTTATGAGTTGGGACCTACAGTTTTAGGTGGGTTTCGAACTACAGGGAAGTGATTTTACAGGAGGGAACAGTACTTTTTGCTGACCAATCCAATTGGTTACCCTTACAAAGAGGGCCCAGGAGTTCGTAGCTTATATTTATCTGATTGAACATGTACCTGCTACTGCATTGCATTGTATTGAATTGTATAGCAATGTTTTAGAATATTGCATTAAAAGTCATTTTTTACAAATGAATCTCCAAATACATGACCACGTGGTTTACGTTAGCAAGCAGTTCCGTTTACAAGAAGTTTAGGGAAGTGATAGCCGTGAGCTGTAGCAGGTATCTGTTCAATCAGATTAGCTGCGTTATCCTGGGCCATCTTTGTAAGGGTGACCGATTAGATTAGCCAGCAAAAAAGACACTGTTCTCTGCTGTGAAATCACTTCCTGGTGGTTCGGAACCCACCTAAAACTGTCGGTACAATTCATTAATCACCATCATCCAACTCATTACCCACGCACAGGTCTCAGACCTATGTAGGCTTCATCCTCCGAAAAAAAGAATCAATTGGATGAGTTCATGGAGCCTTCTCATTCACCAGTAATTTTTACCGGGGGCGTCTTATAAAAAATTTTAATTTTTCAAACTTTTTTAACTTTTTTCTTATTAAAATTTTTCAACGTCTATGAATTTGAATAGACCAATCAGACGCCAACATTAACATTTACCAGTTACCGGTAAAGCTCCCAAGAACCCAACCATTGAAACCACGTGGTGCCTGCAGGAGACAAGTCCAGTTCTCAGAGCACCACATAACAGGAAAAAATTGAAAGGAAAGACAGTGATGTGACGTCATTCTCGTAGTAGTAACCAGGGTCCCTTTAAATCCCCAGACGCCAGGTGCAAAACAAAGATCAGCCGTGTTTTTGTCCTCTCACAACTCCTTCTCAGCTCATTCTCTATCGCACTCCTTCACACTCTCTTTCATCCTTTTCTCTCTTACACATGTACTTTTTCCCAGACCATCTTCCAAGCGCTCAACAACAAAAGATCAGGTCCTTTTAAAATTCTTACGCATTGGTCTCATTCAGCATCTATCTGCCTCTTCTCTCACACTCTCACACTTACACTCTTTCTCTTTTTCTCTCATATTCCATCACAGCCTCGATCTTTCTCTATTTCCCCCTTGGCTGGAGCACAATACTATGGAGTCTGGGTCCCTTTAAAAATTTCGAACCTAAACCTTTCTTTTTTACAGCTCATATGTGACTCCCCCTCCCACTCGCACTTTTTAATTCTCTACAGCTTCTCTCTCTCTTTTAGGTCCATTTAAAAATCTTAAACTCACTCATTTCCAGCATTTATTCTATTCTCCAGCACGTATCTATTTCCTTCCTTTCCACAGTTTCTTCTAACATCGTCGATAGGAGCGTATGTAAGGAAGGGGCCGAGGAGCCCCCCCCCCCCAAATAAAGATAAATTTTGTAAAACAAACTTACACACAAAAATTAGAGTTGCTCAATATTTTACTTGCTTCAGACCTTTGAAAATAAATATATTCCAAGAATCTGGTGTTTTAAATCTTTGAATTATCTGAAAAATGTCGAATTATTTGAAAACTAGATTTTAACAATGAATTTCTTACTTTTTATTATTGGTCTCCGCATCCCGAATTTTTTCGGGAAATCTATATACGCCACTGTTCTTCTTTATGTTCCTTTCTTATTCTTCTTCATCGACTCTTCCTCCATCTTATTTCGTTCTTTCTTCTTCTTATTCTTATCCGTTCTTCTTCTACCTTTTTCTTATTCTTCTTTGCAGGAAGAGGAGGAGGAATAGAAAGAGGAAAAGAAGGAGAAGGCTAAGAAGGAGAAGTAGAAGAAGGAGAAGGAAAAGAAGAATAAGGCGAAGGAGAAGGAGAAGAAGAAGGAGAAGGAGAAGGAGAAGGAGAAGAAGGCAAAAAGAAGGAGAAGGAGAAGGAGGAGAAGAAGAAGGAGAAGGAGAAGGAGAAAAAGAAGGAGAAGAAGGAGGAGAAGGAGAAAGAGGAGAAGAAAAAGGAGAAGGCAAAAGAGAAGGAGAAAAAGAAGGAGTAGAAGAAGGAGAAGGAGGAGAAGAAGAAGGAGAAGGAGAAAGCGAAGGAGAAGGAGAAGAAGAAGGAGAAGAAAAAGGAGAAGGAGAAGGCAAAGGAAAGGAGAAGGAGGAGAAGAAGAAGGAGAAGAAAAAGAAGAAGGCGAAGAAGAAGAAGGCGAAGGAGAAGGACGAGAAGAAGAAGGAGGAGAAGGAGAGGAAGAAGGAGAAGAAAAAGGAGAAGAAGACAAAGGAGAAGGAGAAGGAGAAAAAGAAGGAGAAGGAGTAGAAGGAGAAGAAGAAGGAGAAGGCAAAGGAAAGGAGAAGAAGAAGGCGAAAGAGAAGGAGCAGAAGAAGGCGAACGAGAAGGAGAAGGATAAGAAGGAGAAAAAGGTGAAAAAGAAGAAGAAGGAGAAG
Source organism: Conomelus anceps (assembly GCA_948455865.1). Classification (NCBI taxonomy): domain Eukaryota; kingdom Metazoa; phylum Arthropoda; class Insecta; order Hemiptera; family Delphacidae; genus Conomelus; species Conomelus anceps. Next base: position 29,806,888 of record OX418227.1, on the reverse strand, counting down.
AAAAAGGAGTAGAAAAAGGAGAAGGAGAAGAAAAAGGAGAAGGAGAAGGCAAATGAGAAGGAGAAGGAGAAAAAGAAGGAGAAGGAGGAGAAGGGGAAGAAAAGGGAGAAAGAGAAGGAGAAAAGAAGGAGAAGGAGTAGAAGGAGAAGGAGGAGGAGGAGGAGAAGGCGAAGGAGAAGGAGTAGGACAATGCCCCGGAGATTGGGCCCCTTTAAAAATCACAAAAATAAGAAGAATGGGAAATAGGTTGAAGAAAAAACGGTTGATAAATCTATAGACTCCACACAAAAAAGAAATGATACCAGCTGCCGTTTGGTGGTAGTAAAAGATGCAGGTAAAGAAGAAGATGGTGAAGAATAAGAAGAAGATGTGAGAAAAGAACAGGAAGAATATAAGATGACGTATAAATCACTTCAGTTGGAGAAGGAGAACACCTGCATCCAACTATTATGTAACAGATTCGCGTGTATTTTTGACAGCCACGTGGTATCGGAGAGTTCTTTGCAACAAAATACAAAAGTTGCAGAATCAAATGGAATATTTATATTAAATGAAAATGGAGGACTTCCATCATGCAATTTTTTACGTAGGTGTTGATGAGTTGAGTTGACTACTTTCCTAAAATGTCTCAAAACCTTCCTAAAAATGAATAAATAATTAGGTGTACATTGTGTTATATCATTATAATATAATATATATATGATATAATATATATTATATTATCATATTCCAATAATTTTGTCATAATTAGGAAACGCTTCTCAATAATAATTATGAGCGCAATTTTTTAATCTGAGTTAACTATCTTACGAAAATGTCTCAAAACCTTCCTAGACGAAAAGTGACTCAAAAATGAAGAAATAATTAGCAGTGCATTGTCTTATCATTATATGTTATTGGATTTATTTTGTCATAATTTATTGGGAAATTATTCTCAATAATAATTATGTGAGTAATTTTTCAATCTGAGTAGAAGTACCTTCCCAAAATGTCTCAAAACCTTCCTAGACTCAAAGTGACTCAGAATTGAAGAAATAATTAGCTGTGCATTGTCTTACTATTTTGTCATAATTGGGAAATGTTCTCAACAAAAATAATTTTTCAAACTTTCCCTGAACAAACTCTTCTGCTTTTCTATCCATGCTGTAATAACCACTATTTCTCTTTTGTCTTAATGGGATTGTCTGGTTCACTGGTTCACACCATCGTATAAACTAAATAAAATTCTTAAATTCAAAATTTCTTAAATATAGACAGAATATTTTAATATTAACTTTTCATGTGAAATTTAACGACATGCAGTCAAATATTTGTTAAGAATAAGTATAATAACTCACTTAAACTGGCCGAGTACTTTCGAATCTATGAGATCCATCATCAGAGGCCTCTGATGATGGATCTCATAGATTCGAAAGTACTCGGCCAGTTTAAGTGAGTTATTATACTTATTCTTAACAAATATTTGACTGCATGTCGTTAAATTTCACATGAAAAGTTAATATTAACAACGCAGTTCGTCATGGAACAAGAAATCCAGGAATATTTTAAACCTTTTCCAGAAGTGTATAACTACAACCCAATTTTTCAGAAATTATTCAAGTTGATACAACTCATTTCAACGATTCAAGGAGCCTCCAAATAGGCCATGCCTTTTAGTATGCACTGTACATCTTGCCTTGTATATATTTTTTAAATTAATGTGAAAATAGATGTTTTTGTGTTCTTTTATACGTTTTGCAAGAGAAATAAATAAATTCAAATTTGAATAATCATGTCGATATTAATAATTTTAAATAATTCGAATATTACTGACATTTATTTCTTTACTCATGGCATAACACAATCAAAGCAAAGACACAAACTATAGACTAAATAAATTCAAAATTTTTAGTTGCCCACAACTGCTTTCAAAAATGAGAAATAGTTCGAATATTTCTGACATATTTATTTCTTTACTCATAGCAAAAACACAATTTTGGCAAAGACAAATGCTATAGACTAAATAAATTCAAAATTTCAAAATTCATAAATTCAAAATTTGTATAATTGCCCACAATTACTTTCTTTGTAAATTTGTAACTAAAGATTCGAAGTTATAGATTATGTCCAAGTATAACCATAAATTGCACTTTGCAGTACAATATAGCTGATTATTTCAATCCAAGGAATATTAATTTAGAAAATATAAATTTATTCATTTATTTAGAAGTTCTCTTTAAAAAAAGCACTAAAACAGTCAGATAGTCTAAGAAAGAAAGTAGATCTCCAAAACTCTACCACCACACACCATACTGACCATTCCTGACCCTGAATCAATCTCCAATAACCGTAATTCATAATAATTACTACGGTAATCACCCTCCAGACAATTCACCACTGATCCCCGTGGCATTGAAGCAGTTCTATTTCCCTTTAGACAAACTTGACCTTCAGACTTGGCCACGTGACTTCAAGACAGATGATGAAATGTGATGTCTAGCCTAATTGTTAGTGTAACAGGTAAAGAGAGAGAGAGAGAGAGAGAGAGAGAGAGAGAGAGAGAGAGAGAGAGAGAGAGGGAGGGAGGGAAAAGGAGAGAAAGATAAAAAACAAGGTTAAGTGAAGAGGGTGCAAGGAAATGATGTCTATCAGCTCGTGCATCTTTCACCGTTTGCCATATGTCGTACAAAAGATCATTCCTCTTTCCTCTTCCCCTTCTTCTCCTTCCTTCTCTCTCTTTCCCCTTATCTTTCTCCCTCTCTTCCATTCCATTTCCACCTTTTATTCATGGCCAGACTCTTGGCATACGATTATGACTAATTACTGCTTCCTCTGTACAGTGGTGTAGCATGTATTTTATCTCTTTTTTCTAATTCGTCCCGTTTTCTTTTCTTCAGAAATTTTTCTCGTACGATCTCTCCCTTAATTTGTCCTTGTATTTGGTCACGAGAGAGTACATTGTACTGTTTTTAGTGGGTTAGGGTGCTAACTGTACTTTATCTAGCAGAGACTTCTAGGTCATAATTCGGTTTCAATTACACCCAAAGTAAACCCAAAAGATATATAGACCTCTGAATCTGAAAGATATATAGACCTCTGAATTATTTATTTGATATATGGCGGCTCTGGTAGTGCAGTTGGTTGGAGCGCTTGTCTGTGATAAGATAAGGGGCTCTGACTGGCTTCGTTTCCTACAGCCTTGGGTTCGAATCATTCAGTCATGGATGTTTCTCATCATTCACCCATTCACCTCATTTCCCACGCACAAGTCTCCGAAAATAGGTTTACTCAATTGACTGGAGCATACTACCGAATTACTCGCACTTTGAATTATGTTGCTAGATCATTCACTGTTGTAGAATAAATGAATTGAAATGAAATGAAATATAGCTTCATTCACAAAATTATAAAGGAAAAATGTATAAACAATTTTGAAACAATATCAGTCATAAACAATACATTAATCATATTGGGTTAATCATTTATTTTGGCTCTTAAATCTAAACAAAATTCAAAATTATGTCTACTTTCTCTGGACTGTGTTAGTGCTAGGTTTTTAAATTTAGCTCCTTAATTGATATTTTTCGTTTTGGAAAGAATCAATAATTGTATTCAAAGTAAAATTCCTAGTTAAACTTGGACATAACCTAAAATTTGAATTTTTCATTTGAAAATTTGTAAAGAAAGCAGTAGTAGGCTATGCCTGTTGTATCTTTACTTGATTGTGTTTTGTGTTATAAATAAATATCATTATCATTACTAAATAGTCTGTTTATAATATTGAATACTGTTATTGCGAATTTAACTCACAATATGAGAATTTTATTCAAGGTAATTGGAAGGCATACTCCAAGCAAGAGAATAGATTTATAAATATTATCTCAAATAAAAAATGTCTGCAATTCGTCAAATTTTCTTATAAAAAAATCCAACCTTCATTAGTGGAGAGGTGGTTGACCCTACACGGGTGAACCAGACCTAACACACTCCTACACGAACATGTAATGTATATTAATAATATAGTAGGGCCGAGGGGTAGTTGGGCCAAATGTTACACCGAGTACACCACCTGTTGCCAGAGTTACTTGCAGGGTTTCCTAGCTTTTAGATGAGGGTAACAAGTATGATTCTTTTCCCCCCCCCCCCCACCGGGCAATCATTCCAAACCTATTAGGAGCTGAAATACCAACGGAACTCTCTATAAAAAGCATTAGCAATGTCTAGAAGTGTAGTTGTAAGTTCTATGTACTTGAAAGTAGACTTATTTTAGACGTTACTTTCTTACTCTAGTCCGTCTACCCTTTCAGTTCTCTCTCTCACCCCCTCTAACCTCTCACTCACTCACTCGCTCTTACTCTCTCTTGCTCTCTTTACCCTCGCTCCTCTACCACTCTCTTTCTCTAACACTCACCCTCTCTTAATCACTCGCTCTCCTCTCACTCACTTGCTCTCCTCTCACTTATCATTCTCTCACTCTCATTCTCTCTCTCTCTCTCTCTCTCTCTCTCAATCAAACTCTCTCTCCCACGTCAGCCTATTCCCATTACTCTTCTACTATTACTATTCTGTCTCTTTCTAACAGAACTACCACCTGACACTTTTCTGTAGTCGTTTCGCAAGACAAGGTAAGACTTTCATGAGCTAGTCGTTAGTGGTTGAAAGAAGGTAACATCAGTTTTCCAAAGCAACTAAATATGACCGTTTGTTGGCCCTCAACATATGACAAAGTCGTTAACTTTTCTACTCATGAAAACAACGTACGACGAACTCTTGAAGACGATGACCGTTAAACTGAACAATGAGGATGTTGCGATGTTTAGGCCTACAATTAATTGTTAATATGCGGTCATAACTTTTAAATGAACTGAACCTATCACAAAATGCAGTCTTTAACACAGATCGAAGCATATATTTTGCAAAATATGTGATGAGATGTGGTAATTTTCTTTAGTTACTTATCAACTTTACTATTACTTATTGATATTACTTTAGGTAAATCATTTAGGTAAGTAACTTATTTCTCAGTTTTAGAATTACTGGATCTCAAAATTATATAAACATTTTTACCAAAATTTTAGTTTTTTATTTCTGGTTGATTAGGTTTCTTTCCTTTCTTTATGAAAATTTGTAACCTTTAATTTATTGTGTTGTAAAGTTGTGGCAATAAAGAATTGAATTGAATTAATGATTGATTTGTACTTTAATTTCACTGATTAGCCTCTGTTTCAGATATTTTTTTTCGGAGGATGAAGCTCACATAGGTCTGAGACCTGTGCGTGGGTAATGAATTGGATGATGGTGGCTTAATTCTGTAAGACCAATCTTAATAAGATTGTGTGTTTTTGTTGATATTATTAATCATTATTTATTCAAAATTAAATTCCCTATGAGTTTTGTTTCCAAATCATCAATAATTACCAAAGTTAATGCTCTTGGTGATTGATGAGTTGGACCTACAGTTCCAAGTGGGTTCCAAACCACCGGGTAGCGATTTTACAGCAGAGAACACAGTCTTTTTTGCTGGCCAATCCAATCGGTCACCCTTACAAAGAGCGCTCAGGAGTTTCGTAGCTTATCTCTGATTGAACTGATAACTGCTACGGAACTCTACTACCAGTTATTGATATATATTTTTTTCAAGATGAAGTCCACATAGGTCTGAGACCTGTGCGCGGGTAATGAATTGGATGACAGTGATTGATAAGTTTGACCTACAGTTTTAGGAGGGTTCCGAACCACCGGGAAGTGATTTTACAGCAGAGAAGAGTCTTTTTTTCTGTTCAATCCCATCGGTCACCCTTACAAAGAGCGCCCTGGAGTTTTGTAGCTTATCTCTGATTGAACAGATTAAAACTAAATAAATCAAATATTTTTTGGACGATGTTCTAACAACAAGTCTGAATTTATATTAGCTATATTCAAGAAAACCTCGAAATGACAAATTCCACTGTTTAAAATTCATTTATAAGTGTTATTGTTATGATTTTCATCCGGCGCACAAGCTTGGCTTTGCTGATGGAAATCTTGAAGTATATATTTTTTTCTTATATGTACTGTAAAAAAACATAGTTTAATATAGTGTATCTGATTGTGATGTACTATTACATTTGTTTTTTTTGTGTTTTTTAAATAAATAAATAATTTCAATCAAAGATTTTGCAACCTTCAAGTATATTAAAATTGGCTTTCTAGTCTAGAGGATGCTCAAGTATATCTCATCGTAAACTAGTCCAACTTCCAAATACTATAAGCTATAAAGAAATTATACACAATTATGCATTAATACGACCTTCAAATAAATTACCAAAAAAAGTATTTATAGTAGAGTAGGGTACAAAAAAATAGCCGAAAAGGATGGCATTAAAAGGCAACTACTGTACCACTCAGCAAGGAACAGCAGACGGTAAAAGAGACAGACGGAGTTGCATAGATGATGATAGAGGAAGAGGAGGATTAGGAATAGAAGAAGAAAAAGATGTTGAAGAAGAAATAGGGGAAGGAGGAGGAGGAGGAGGAGGAGGAGGAGGAGGAGGAGGAGGAGGAGGAGGAAATAAACGTGTAGTTGACCATGAACCTGAATAAAGAGGACACAGTGAGAAAAAGTTCGTCTTTACCGGTGATGCCAGGTGATATAGGGTGAGGGGGACCACGAGGGGGTACTAAAAAGGGGGGGCCGGGGGTTTCTAACACCTGTCTAACATCAGTCGTTGACTTTAGGCACACGCGTTTGAACGTGCGTTTGTCCTTGCGCACATATATTCTCTTTACGCATGCGCAGAGCCCAGTTTTAGGAACAGTTACCGAAGGATTGTCTATATACATAAATATGTGTACTTTATGCATAAATGAAGCATCATTACACATGTGATTGTGTAAGTTATGTGTAATACTTTCTTTGTAGTGGTGAAGGTGATATTGTGGAAGATATCCATAATGAATAAGACGAAATTGTCACAACCACATTTATTAAAAATATAGAGATACTAGTTTCGGATGTTACTCCATTATCAATCTCAGACAAACTCAGTTTAAACCACATTTAATGTGGTTGTGACAATTTTGTCTTATTATTCATTATGTTTAATGCTACGGTGTTATTCTCAAGTTGTGTAATTCTAGCTCCATGCAATTCTTAATACGCCTTATGTTATTTATTTATTGAAGTTTTGCAGTTGCTATGTTAAGATAATTTGACATCTTGAGGGACCGGACTTAATGTCACTTAAATACCCCAAATACCCATTAATGTAACTCTTAATACCCCACCTGCCACTTTTTCATCTACAACTGCGGAATCTCACTCAAATTGAGCTACTATTACGAATTTTCTTCATCATTTCCTGATATTTTTCATATAAAAAAATGAGAATCACAAGTTTCATCCTGCAATACTTCTGTTGAATAAAGTGAACAGAACAAGGAGAAAAACTATCCCAATAATTCCATCAGCTTTCTTTTTCTAATTTTCCAATGTCTCATAGTTTTTTATAATCCCCTATAAGATTGAACCACCCCAAAATAAGATTGTGATAAAGATCTTAGACACGAGTACGTTCTTGCCGTATGGTCGGTAGCTGTATGGCATGAGATAGAAATTAGCCGTAAATTATAATAAAAGCATAGGTAGTATCAAACACCTGACTCAGTTAAGCAAGGGGATGAAAATATAAGGGAAGTCACTACTTATTATTGGAACACACCTATTATAGTATTATTGTCAAAGGGGAATTGGATTACTTAAAAAGGTTTAATACTAAGCACCTAGCTTGCCTCTCACACAAAAACAAAATTTTTCATACATTTGATGTTTTTAGAAATTTCCTTTTCAATTAATTAAAAGTGATAGCCGAGTGCCGTAGCAGGTATCTGTTCAATCAGAGATATGCTACGAAACTCCTGGACGCTCTTTGTAAGGGTGACCGATTGGATTGGCCAGCAAAAAAGACTATATTCTCTGTTGTAAAATCACTTCCTGGTGGTTCGGACCCCACCTAAAACTGTAGGTCCAACTCATCAATCACCATCACCCAATTCATTACCCATGCACAGGTCTCAGACCTATGTGGGCTTCATCCTCCGAAAAAAAATTATTTAGCCCAACCCGTTAATTACAGCCAATCAAAAATCTGGAAGTTCTACTATAATTTCTTGTTTCATGCAATAAATTCCAATTAAATATCCATCTCAACTGGCATTGAAAGTTGGTAAATTCCCATTTTTTTTTTTTTGACATTAGGAACCTCATACAATTAGTGGTAGGAAATATTCCAGTTTAAATCCATAACTCACAAAACTGCATACATGATTCTTCGAAATCATTCCGATGGAAACTTACCTAAAACAGAACAAAAAGAAAATATTAATAAATATGGAAAAACATTAAAATCGCCTTAAAATTAAAATTTTCATCTCAAAAATGAATTAATACAATACTTTTTTTTTGTGGATGAAGCCCACATAGGTCTGAGACCTGTGCATGGGTGATGAATTGGATGATGGTGATTGATGAGTTGGACGTACAGTTTCAGTGGGTTCCGAACCACCGGGAAGTGATTTTACAGCTAAGAACAGAGTCTTTTTTGCTGGCCATCCAATCGGCCACCCTTAAAAAGAGCGCCCAGTAGTTTCGTAGCTTATCTCCGATTGAACAGATACCTGCTACGGCACTCGGCTATCACTTCCCCAAATTATCTTCAGATAATTAATTTTTTATGACAAATCTTAATTCTGAAGAAACCAGCGAACACATAAGACCCTGAAGAAACCACCGAACACATAAGACCAATTAGCGAACACATAAGACCAATTAGCGAACACATAAGACCAATTAGCGAACACATAAGACCAATTAGCGAACACATAAGACCAATTAGCGAACACATAAGACCAATTAGCGAACACATAAGACCAATTAGCAAACACATAAGACCAATTAGCGAACACATAAGACCAATTAGTGAACACATAAGACCATTGGTCTTATGTGTTTTTTTTGGAATAAACGTATCAAGTTTTTATTATGATCTACAAAATAAATGGAATAATTAATGTGGGATTCTATTTTTCCAACATTTTCATGAAAATAATATTATTTTTATACAAAAAATAACAACAATCTCTCAAGCTTGCAGCAAGTATTTATTTCACTCGTTCGCTTGATAATAGCATATTAAAAAAAGATTGTTCATTTTTTTTTTTTTTTCTTTTTGGAGGATGAAGTCCACATAGGTCTGAGACCTGTGCGTGGGTAATGAGTTGGATGATAGTGATTGATGAGTTGGACCTACAGTTTTAGGTGGGTTCCGAACCACCCGGAAGTGATTTTCAGCAGAGAACAGTGTCTTTTTTGCTGGCCAATCTAATCGGTCACCGTTACAAACATGACCTACGAGAACGCAGCTTATCTATCTGATTGAACAGATACCTGCTACGGCTCGCGGTTATCACTTCCCATGATTTTTGTGGTAATATTTATTCAATTGTGATAAATCAGGAACTGTGACTATTTAGCACAAAAACCACCTTATTCTGCGAATGCTTGCTGTCGTTTCAGCGGTCGTGGGTTCGAATCCCGCTACTCCGTCTGGCATCTATGAGTAATCATTCACCTCATTACCCACGCACAAGTCTCGTACTCATGTGGGCATCATCAGCAATAAAAAAATAAAAAATTTAACATGAAATAAAAAATACCTCGACCTCAAAAACCCTTGCACCAACCATATACCCCACACAATTGATCCTTCCCAGCAGATACCCATGAATAATTATACAATTATTACTATTGCATAGCTCCAGATGTTTTTACTTCATCCCCACCCCACCCCCTATCATCCCCTCAAGGTCACATCCATTCATAATGTCCTCAACAGATCTTGACGTGTAAAAGAACAGTATGGCCACATAATATGAACTATGCAACAAAAGCTATAGAAACCTTATGTAAGTTACATTAGCCCTAGGCAATGTTCAATACAGGATGTGTTGGTATTTTTTTCACTAGTTCTGCATAGAGGGGGTGAAATAGTTGGGGCTAGTTACAATAATAGATCATAGAAGGGATTAGAAGGTGTAGTTAGGGGTGGGTGGCATACATTTATGCAGGGGTGAGCAATATTTGTCTAGAAGGGTTGTAAATAATTCTGCAACATTCTGGTCAAACTAAAAAAGTGACTAGATTCTCTTTCAGGCCATGCCTAAACGAATTAATCTTGGAAGCGACCTCCAAGGTGAATAAAATAATCCTAAAGGGGTGAAGTAACATCAAGGGTTTACAAGGATCAAGCTTGAGAAGACACCTAAGTCTCAAGCATCAACCCCTTACTGGATAACAACCACCCACTAAGCTGAGAAAAAAGTATTTCACCCTTGATTTTCTCCACCTTGTGTAATAGCAGTATGTACCAGATTGAAGCCAATGACTCAAGCAATGATACGGAAGATAATCCTTGAAAAACTATTCTGCTTAGAACTAATGCAATGATACGGAAACTAATCCTTGAAAAAACTATTGGAACTTGTGTTAAGTTGCATGGAAAATTAGTTGTGCAGATAGGAATAGTTTTAGATCCATTTCTGACACCCTCACTCGTTGAGAACTAGTTCGAGCTAAATTGAGCATGTGTGAAAAAATTAATCATAGAACTTGTTTTGCAAATCGTATTAGAGGTGTAGTGATTGAATCATAAGCTTGAGTGGGTTTTCTGAAACGCTGGGATTATCAGAATTCTTGAAAAGAATTATAATTCCTTAGTTTGATTAATATATTTTCGGTTTTAAAACCTCTAATGAAATTCAAAATTATATCTATTTTCTTTGGACAATTTTTTGTTTAAATTTTATGAATAGGTCTGAGACCTATGAGTTGGATGATAGTGATTGATGAGTTGGACCTACAGTTTTAGGTGAGTTCCGAACCACCGGGAAGTGATTTTACAGCAAGAAAATTATTTTTGGCTGGCCAATCCAATTCGTCACCCTTACAAAGAGGGCCCTGGAGTTCCTAGCTTATCTCTATCAGATGATAGTGATTGATGAGTTGGACCTACAGTTTTAGGTGGGTTCCGAACAACCGGGAAGTGATCTTACAGCAAGAAAATTCTTTTTGGCAGGCCAATCCAATTGGTCACCCTTACAAAGAGGGCCCTGGAGTTCGTATCTTACCTCTATCTGATGATAGTGATTGATGAGTTGGACCTACAGTTTTAGGTGGGTTCCGAGCAACCGGGAAGTGATCTTACAGCAAGAAAATTATTTTTGGCAGGCCAATCCAATTGGTCACCCTTACAAAGAGGTATTTGTTCTACACGGAGAGAAATATTACCTAAGAAAAATTGGTTGGCCGCGAAAATCGCATGCCACAACCTATACTAAAGAAACATTGGGAATTTTGCTTACTGAAATAATATTGGGAAAAAGAAACGAGAGCAAGTTGATGACGTCGTCGATGACGTCATAATTTTCAAGTAAGAACTAAGGAAATATTGGTCTACATCGATTGAAGAACTGGTTTGAAATGAAAATAATCCAGTCAGATAATTCTTTTTTCTTAGAGCTAGTCTGCGGACTGAAGTAGACTCGGTCCAGTATCAATGATTCTGCATTATGGAATAAAGAAATGACAGACCCAAACTGTTTTTTTTCTCAGACGAATCTGATTTACCAAAGAAGATTAAGTCCAATACTAATGTTGGCTGAGTAATAAGCTGAAATTTCTTAGGTTTTTTACCAATGTTTCTTCGTTCGTGTACCGGTGCTCTATGGTTTCTGTACTGAAATTTCTAATTTACTTTACCAATTATTCCTCTATCTCTTACTAATGTTTCATGAATTTAATTTGGACCAATATTTCCCTCTTTTGCACCTATATCAATGTTTTCATAGAGCTGGACTGAGTTTGTAAGTACAGACAGATTCAGGTGGAAGTTTTCTTAAAAGAAAACATCCACCCTAGAACAAGCCCAGCGTCATGAAAACATTGATATAGCTGCAAGAGAGGGAAATATTAGACCAGGTTAAATACAGAGAGTGTAAAAAGTCTGGAACTGGCTGATTAGACAAACGGCTGAAGTTATCAAAAAATGGAAAAATGTGTCACAGCAGCCCATTCTTCAGACTTTTACACTGCACTCTGTACAAGAAACAAAAAAATAAATTAAAGTATGCTGCAATTTCCTACTGGAAGGTTTTTCGCCAAGGATGAACCAAAGTCTTCTGAAATACGAAACTCTAACAATGGGCTACGTTAAACACTCGGCGGGAAAAACCTGACAATAAGAAAATGCGCCTTACGTCTAGGTGAAATTGATTATGGAAAAAATATGAGAGACGTATAGTAGTAAAGATAATGTATATATTTGCAAATATTATGAAATAGGTATACAAAGCAATATAAAACAATGATAAGTATGCAAAACATTATAAAATTGATAAACAATCAAATATATACAAGTATTCACAGAGGACTAATAAATTTAATAAGAACAACTTAAAGGTGACAACTTAAATTTAAACAACTTGAATTCAACTTAAATCTAAGAATAGTTCTTGCAGGAATACTCTTTTGAGTTGCGTCCACACTGCAGTTTGTGACAAAAAAATTTGCAAACTATTTATTCTATAACTAATTAGGTACATTTGTTTGCAAATATTTTGTTTTAGACTTTTTAATTTCAAACAAAAAGATGCAAACAGGTCATGATTCGCTTTTTGTACATTTTCAAGTTGCAAACTGTGTAAAGAAAATTTCAAGCAGCTGACAACAACCCCAGTTAGCTATAGTCAGTTCCTTCTATTACAACAGGCCTCACATCATAATGCTGCTAATAGACAGACTTAACATGCTCTTAAATGGGAGTTGGTTTTGAGCACAATTTTGGTTTCAAACAAAGATCAAATAAGTTTCTATAATTTACCTACAACCGACTAGTGGAAACATGAAATTTGGTCAAACTTTCTTCAAAAGTTACAAACTGCAGTGTGAACAAAACACAGAAAACTATGATATTCTTAAATTGTAGTTAATATTCTATTTATTTTGAATTGTAATAATTTTACAAATTTTTAACAAATTTCTTATACTTTAAAAAAATAGGGCAAAGTATACAAAACATTACAATACATATTTGCTCTAGGGAAAACTTTTCGGGATATTTTGCTTATCAATTCTTCTATAAAAAGGAAAACCACTCACTGACTTAGTACCACTATTTCTTAAGATCGATATATTAGATGCCTTTCTTAGAAGTGGCGAAAGTAATATTGTGGTAGATATCCATGATTGAAAAAATACAGAGATTGTCAGAGCCACATGATAATTTATTAAATAATTAGAGACTGTGGTCTCTGTTGTAACTGTTTGTTTGAGATTAATAACGGTGTAACAACCGGAACTATAGTCTCTCATTATTTGATAAATTATTATGTGGTCTGACAATTTTGTATCTTTTCAATCTATTGGATGCCTTAAAATGATCAAGAGCTTTGAGAAACACAACAACTTAAATGATGAGGTTCAGTGGATATGATATCCTTGAAATTAATCACTTTGTTTTCATTCAAAACTACAACTTCATAAGCCTGATAGTGGGGTAAAAATGCTAGTGTCTCATACTTAGAGCAATAGAAACTAACTGTTCCATCATTCTTCAAAAAGATCTTTTCAACTTTGGCAAAGACTGGGAGAAAATGTTCCTCAGAAACGTCTAAAGCAACTATGTAACTTTTTTTCCAAAGCGATCCCTCTATCTTAACCCATGACACTGAGCATTGAAAAGAATCATCAAGCTCATACTCAGCTCGTAAGCACTGAGATAGCGTAACTTTCTTTCCCAATGATAAGCCAAGGTTCATGTTTTTCTTCAATAAGTAATTGTTCAAAGACCATTGGTTTTTCACAGCAATAGTTTTGCAAATGTTAATTCTGCTGGAACTACTTCTAGCTATTATTTTTGAAACCCTTAGTTTGCTTTCAAACCTCATGCCCCACGTATGTCGCAAAGGACCAAACTTCATCAAACTAGTTGGGTAATGTGTCAACATATGTAATTTATACTTGATTTCCTGACCTGAAAGAGTGGAGTAGAGTTCAAGAAGGTGAGCAATATCAGAAGTTAGAAGCATATCTGGGCAATGGCTTGTCCGGTGACTTAGCAGTCGGTCTGAAATTGCCCTGAGCGTTGTGTACAGTTCCCATATTTCATTCCCATCAGGAATATTATCACCCACAATTACTCCAAAGTATCGAATCAAAACCAACATTTCTGCTGCTGAAGTTCGAAGTTTTACACTTGACCCATTTTTTGTAAGACAATTACTGGGCTTAGCATTGGTGTCAACACCAAAGTCAAAAGCAGCTATTTTGTTTTCAAGTGACTGAAAAGATAAAAAGTGTCTACTAATGAATTCATTGATCACAAATGTCATTACATACCGGCCACACCCTTCAAAAACATCATGCATCAAATCAGGAGAAACATTGTCATAGAGTGAAAAATTCTGCAACCTCAACCAAGCACAAGGTTCGCGAATACCTGTTTCTGATGGTTTATTTGATGCTAGTTGTTCATAATATAAAGGCATTGATCTCAGCAAAGAGGGTTGCTCAAAACGTAAGAGCTGGATTTGCTCACAAGTAGCAGTGCAAACATGACAAGACCCTTGCTTCCCTCTCCAACTCATGGAAACTCCCAAAGAGGCATTCACACCTGCATTGTCTCCTGTCATGGCAACAGTAAGACATTTTACTTCACCACTGAAACTGTCATTGGTGATCTTAATGCCTGCAGTCTGCAAGTAGTTCAATTCATCTATTACTTTCTCATATGAAATCCTATTGCCAAACCTATTTTTATCACTAGTATGACACAAGCCAAGGAGAAATATGTTTTTTAACTTTGAAGACATCTCAGGACCTAGCGCAGGCAAAGATATGTAAACCCCATGAAGAGAGTGAATTGTATTATGACTCCCCAGAGGATTATTCACTTCAAAATCATCTACAAACATAATAAGTGGCAAATATTTCAGCACACTACTCTCTGCAGGAAGCTTACTTATTGAGGACTTCCAAGCTGACCCCTGCATGACACTTACAACATCCCGGTCACTTAATGGGATATCTGAATTTTCTAAGGCCTTTAATTTGAAAATGTAACTTTCAACCTCTGACCAAACATCTGCAATAGAAAAGAAAGCTTGCAAGACCCTATGCATTTGTATAACTTGTATAGTACATTTTCTTTTAACTAAATGAGATGAGGGAGTCCCCTGTACAAAGTCATTAAAAACCCCAATTATATGTTCAAGTGGAGGTATGAATGTACCCAATGCTTGGAAATGCTTCAAGCGAAAGAAGTGAGAACGAAATGGTGCCATTATTGAAAAAATATCTGTTAGAGCAGATTGGATTAGTGAATTATCACAGTATCTCTCTTTCATTATGACAGCAAGTGAATTAAACATTCCATCCATTCCAGAGATGACACTTTGCACAACAGTTTGTGGTATTTGAGGATTACTGTAGAGTTCTGAAATAAACGCTGCTGCTGCTGCGGTGGAGCCTGTACAGTCAGTTGAGTCATTGATAAGCCTTTGCATACTAGAACTATTTCTTAACTCCACAACTTCACAAGTGCTTGTTGATGCAATAGCAAAACTAGTATTGTCTGCATGAGTTATATTTAAATGTTTTCTAAAGGATTCAATGTTTGTGTATGAGCGATAACACCCAGCCTGCCCACACCTTAAGTTCTGCTTCCACCATGGCTGGATCCTACATTCTTTTTTTACATGGAAAATTAAAGACTTTACAGATAGAGAATGCCACTTGCAGTTAAAACAATAAAATTGTCTAGTCATTATGATTAACAATTCCAATAGACCGCTCAAATGAAATCAAGCCCCCTGATGGTCTGTCCCATACTGTTTTTACATTGAAACAATTCATTTGGAAAAAAAGCCAAATGTCAGCTGACTCTTGGGGGTACTCCCCACCTGTAGCAAAAAATATCTGAAATGCCATTGTGAATGCAGAAATCAAGGATGGAAAGTTATAAGTGTCATTCTCCACAACAACATAGGCACAATCATAGCTACCAATGTCCCACACAGAACAATGTATGGTTGACCATCCACCTTCAAATTGGCAAGCTTTTCTCTGCGTACACGCATGGACTCCAGCAGCTCCCCTGAAGATTTGATGTGTGTGATAAAGCCTTCTGCAGTTTCTGACCGTGAAGGATGCCATACAGTAGCAAGGCCCTTCCTTTTCTTGACTGGTGTCAGTTTAATCAGGTAGGGAACTAGCAGCAAAGCACATTCGGCCATGTTTATCTCATCACCTGCAACCAAGAAACATTCCACTTACATTAGAATTTCAGTGAACTGTAATAGAGTGAAGAGTTTACTATTGAAAAATATTAAGAAGCTCTCACAGGAAGCTATTAGCTCTATTAAGAAGCTATTAAACAAAATGGAGCATTCATCGATGTCTTCATTTCAGTCTTACTTGAATAGGATAGTTTCACACATAACCGCCAGTCGGATAACCAGTGTGGTTTACCAGGCTGATGATTGTATCATATGGAGCACTTCACACCTAACCGATTTAAAAAACATATGATGCAATGTAATTATACCAGGTAAATGACATCAGTTACCCAAAGCCGGTTATGTGTGAAACAAGCCTGTCATGTCCCATTTTGAACAATCAGCTAAAATTGAGAATAAGAAGAATATAATATTTCTGTTCATATGAACATTGAACATATGAATATGTATTATAAACTTAAAAAACACTTTTAAATGGAAATTGACTCACGTTATGGCGTGACGGCCGTTTCGCTCTGTTGTCTAGAGCATCATCAGACGATCCACAGTAGGCCTACACTCACTCAGTGTACTATCACTAGTGTACTGTGGGTCGTCTGATGATGCTCTAGACAACAGAGCGAAACGGCCGTCACGCCATAACGTGAGTCAATTTCCATTTAAAAGTGTTTTTTAAGTTTATAATACATATTAGTGGAAACAAGATGGATCTTCAACATCATATGAATATGTGTTCAAGAGCTGCTCAAAACTGTACATTGCCTTCAACAATGCATTCATGCTAACGGCTGCCATCTTCAGGACATTATTTTCTGAACCTAATTAATGTAAAATGGTATATTCGACCAATTTAGAAAATAAAAACATTTTTTCTTTATATATCCTGAGTCACTTTTCGGCATTGTTGAGGTTATGTGAATTTCACAGATTCTGTGATCCACCAATCTAAATCAAAACAGAAGCGTAAAGAAAACAGCTGGCGAGCGTAAAGTACTTTACCGCTTGCGGAGCAGTAAAGAGGTATTTTACAATTAGTTTTCACTACATATAGAACTACTTTACGATCAGTTGTAGGAAAAAATATAATCAATAATTTTAGCTATCCCAGCACAGGTTGAAAGCTTAATCAACCAAAACTGCTGCATGGAGTTGCCGTACAAGATAAATACACTTACACAACATAAGTAAAAACTATTTAACAAATATAAATAGTTTTTCCTACAACTGCTCGTAAAGTCGTTCTTTACGTACTGAAAACTAATTGTAAAATACCTCTTTACTGCTCAGCAAGCGGTAAAGTACTTTACGCTCGCCAGCTGTTTTCTTTACGCTTCTGTTTTGATTTTGATGTCTTCTCATTGGTGGATCGCGGAATCCGTGAATTCACATAACCTCAAAATGGCGCATGCTAACCAAATCCGCGCACGGTCTGTGATGTTACAAACTACAAGTTTTTATTGTGTTGTAATCCAGAACTGCAGTTGTAGGAAAAATATTGTATGCAATTCGCGCGTGAAGCTTCTTTATCGCTCTCGCAAAATTACTGCGCTCCGCTATGCGTCGCGCAGTAAATGTTTTGGCTCGAGCGATAAAGTCGCGCTTCACGCTCTTAATACATAAATAACTATTAAAAACTTTAATTTAAATATCAATGATTAATAAAATAGTTGTAGTAAATAAAGCAAAAAATAGAGATTTTTTTTATTTGATTTAAAATGGAATAGTTTTTTAATTAATGTTGAATTCAAATATAAAAAGAGTTGTCATTTATTAATGTAAATATATATTTAAAAATAAATTATACTTATAGTTATTAAAATAAGTTTTATTATTATTAATAAATGAGGGACACAAATTAATTATTTTCGAAATGTTGTTGGATTTAAATACAAGTGAAATAAGGAAGAAATAATTTAATACAATAAAAACTATTAACTTTTCATGTGAAATTCAACGACTTGCAGTCAAATATTTATATAACTCACTTAATCTGGCCGAGCGCTTTCGAATCTGAGATCTGAGATTCGAAAGCGCTCGGCCAGATTAAGTGAGTTATTATACTTATTCTTAACAAATATTTGACTGCAAGTCGTTGAATTTCACATGAAAAGTTAATATTAACAACGCAGTTCGTCATGGAACAAGAAATCCAGGAGCAATTAAAACTGTTTGATGAATTAATTAAATGAAGTAAAAAATATAAATATCCAAGTATAATGATTGTAAATTTATTTTAGTAGAGGATTGAGAAATAATAATATTTTTCTTAGATAAAATCATAATAATAAATTGTTATTACAAATAAAAGATTTCATAAAAGTTCTTTAATAAAACATTTCTTTGACAAATCAATAAGATGGTGTAATAGCTCATCTTTACAGTGAATACCGCCCTACGATAGAATGTACTATATTGTTGTTATAAATATTTTAAAAAAAAATTCAAAAAATAAATAACTGTATTCCCATTAATGTTACTGTATGTTTTAAAGCTCACTTACCCTGAAGTTAACTAAGGAAGACGAATGACGGCTATTCTCCATTTTTTGCAATCTTCATGCCAGGATTGGAAGTTTCTCCAAAATGCAGACCTCCGAGCAATGTCAGGTATCAAATCTCCGAGTTCATTCGGCGTTACTACTTCCAAAACGTCAAGTGTTAAATTTTTACCTGTAATGAAGAGAGAACAAACGGCAGTATTGTATAAAAATGTTATTTAATATACAAACGTTTACATTTACATGATATCCCATGTTTACTTGAAGTTCCTATGAACGAAACAGAAATAGACGTGCTTTCTTATCTCCGTGAATTAATAAATTTGCTGAAGGATTATCGTGATTGCTTGTGGCAAGGTTTTGCAGTGTTGATGAAGTTGATCTGTTTGTTCGATTTATCAAATAAGTTTTTGTGTACGTTTCAACAAGTTTCACGCTGATAAAGAGGGTCTGACTAGCTTTGCCTCAATATCTGTGGATGATAAAATTGAGTCGATATTTATTTAATGAAAGACAATGAAGATAGAACAGGAGAGCAGTGGCGTAGCCAGGGGGGGGACCCACAGTACACTGATCCAGGCCCAGGCCCCCCCGCCGAAATTTCAGAAATAAAAAATTCTCAAATAACTAATAGATAAGGACTTATTAAAGCCGAAGAGTTCTATCTGTTTTGTAGTATTATAACGAACAGAATACTGTTTGTGTAATAGAATATAGCTACAGTTATAGTCAGATTAATGCATTTTTCAAATTTTTCCTCAATATCTACTCATATAGAAACTTGTTAGGTGCTCAAATGGATAATTTTGTGATGTTGAAGATCTATCTTGTTTCCACTAATATGTAATATAAACTTAAAAAACACTTTTAAATGGAAATTAACTCACGTTATGGCGTGACTGCCGTTTCGCTCTGTTGTCTGATTTAAGGCATGAGTTTGAGGGTTATCTCTCTCGATAACCCACAAACTCATGCCTTAAATCAGTGTACTGTGGGTCGTCTGACGATACTCTAGACAACAGAGCGAAACGGTCGTCACGCCATAACGTGAGTTAATTTCCATTTAAAAGTGTTTTTAAGTTTATATTGGATAATTTTGATGTAAAATGAGCTACGAAATCAAATAAATCATGTTAGAAAACTGTGACTACCATAATTATTTATTTATCACATTAAATAAAACGCAATTTTTCAAGTTTGAAGTGGATTAACTTTGTTAATTAGTGATAAATCACCTTTTTAAATAAACTAATCGTGGAAAATGTAGTTTTGAAGTTAAAATTCAGTATAACCCACTAGCCTGAACGCACCCAAAGTTCATAAAATCGAGATTTTATAAATGAAAACACACAAATGAATGCAAGTTCTATGCAAGCGTGTAAAATCAGTGTGCTATGATAAAAAAATTCCGATTTCGTGAACTTTGGGTTGGGTGCGTTTTAGGCTAATGACATAAATATATGAAACTTATAATAATAAGTATTAATTTTGAGATTCAGTACATAAGTTAAGTATGGTTAGTTCCAAAAATAGTCACAGATATCGGTATATCAAACTTTATCATTTCAAACCTGGCCACCTAGGTTCTTGGGTAGTAATTTTTCAAAAATTTCTTTTGAACTTTGGAGCCTAAAAAATTGTCTAGATTAGCTTTTTACACCACTAAATTTAAAAAACATCCGGACCCTCCTATACCCCAGACCCCCCTTGGTGAGCCCCCCCCCCCCCCCGAAATCTGATCTTGGCTAAGCCACTCCAGGAGAGAATCATAAAATCTATTGAGGATATCCAATGTCCAATTGAGGATTTTCGTAAAGATCTAAATAATCATGATTTAAAATTATTTACACCGAACATCTAGACAACTATAAGTGCCGTTAATATGAAACTAAAGTGCGAAGTTACAAATATGAACGTGTTGAAGGGAAACTAGTTTAGATATTGTTTGGCCACAGTGGCGTAGCAAGGCTTAAGACAGTAATGTCAATTAAAAATCACAATAGTAATTAAAAAGTTGACACCAACAATTTATTATTATCTACGTTTATTACCTAATAAAGGTTGTCATATTATGACTTATAAGAAAACATAATCTAACAAAACGATGCTGCATATTTTAATGTTAAAATAGATTTCAATCTATTCAATTGTTGGTGCTGACTTTAGGAATCACATTTTTTAATTATGACTAATTATTAGATTTATAGAAAAGGTAGGTATCTATACAATAATCTTTGCTTACCTCGGAATGCTGAGATGAGGTCTTCAAAACCCCATGTTTTGAGATGGTCTTCAGTGTACTTCCACATTTTGAAAGCTACATACAATCATATACAAAATGTATAATACCGTTGTGTATTATAATACGCCTACAATAAAGAAAATAAAGTAAATTGAAGAAAATAATACGAAACGATCCTATCTTCACCGTATCCATAGACCAGCAGCAACAGAACAAGAACTGAAGGAAGTTGCATACTGCCTCCCATTTATGCTCCAGAAAAGGTCGGTTGGTCTGTTACCAAAAAAAAACCTGGTTTACGGACCAATTCATCCTTTGTCGCATTACCTATTTTAAAGTAGAAGGACTATATTTCACTAAATTTCAGGAAGAACTAAAGTTAGTTTGGTTCAAAACTAAATATTACGCAGATTCAGTCCTGAACTTGAAAATTATTTGTAAAGACGGAATATTTTTTCACTTAAAACCCTATTATTTTCCGTAAAGAACTCAAACGCACTTCAGGGTAGTGTGACGTCATGAAATGCCTTGATGTGGACCAATTTTCTCCAATCTTCGGTACAGCTTACTAAACATATTTCAATTTCATGGATTATTTCTACTTTGAGAAGCAAAATTCTCAATACAAATTCAGTCCATCATTAAAAATGAGAAAACTCGATCCATGACTGAGTTTTATTCATTGAAGTGTCAACCATAAATGTATTGAGAAGAATAATACCCAATAAAATAAAGGTTGTAACTGAAATAGATTGAATCTTGATTAAGTTAACTTCAGCTCCCTTCTCGATCCTGGAAATTCGTGACGTCATGCCCATCAATTTTCAGTTTTACCAAGATATTATTAGTAAGACAACTCAATGCTTCCATTTTATCTACCACCAACTGAAGCTAAGTTGGTTAAAACTGTTGTATTTTCAGTAAACTAATAAAAACCTGGTAAAAAAAAAATTACCAATAATTTTTCAACCAGGTTCAGATTTGGATTTCTCTCCGTGTAGGTATAACTATTTGAATTCTTTTTGTTTTATTATTGAGTTCCGAGAATTAAAAGAGAAAAATTTTCTTATTATGATACCTAGTTTGACCTCAATACCTCCTCAAGAAATATAGTATAAAGATGCTCGAAATAAATTTAAAAAAAATATCTATAGTTGGATATTATTCTGACTACGAGTATTACATAAGCTCTAATTGGAACATCTATATTCAACTTTGCAACTTCATTAACTCGACCCAGATACCATGTCAGAGAAGATCATCTCTAGAAATTAGTTATAAAAACGAAGAAGAAAGTTATCAAAAACTGAATTAGGAGAAACAAAGAAAAAAATGTCTGATTCATTGATTTAAAGTAGTACCACAGCAAGCTGGATACAGGAATATCCCGGCAGCTTCGAATAATATGAGAAACGGAAGACATATCTCTACAAAGATGTCATCCTCTATGGCTACCGGAGGTGAGCACAGACATTAAGAAGTAGAAGTAGAAGAAGAAAAAGAAGAAGAAGAAGTAGAAGAAGAAAAAGAAGAGACGTAATTTTTCAAGTGCCCCCTTTAACACCAATAAAAACGTGTATCAAATGTACGGTGAACATAGGCACTGAACAAAGTAGAAAAGATGAGATAAATTAGACGAAGAAGGGAAATATAAAGGGAGAGAAGAATGTGAAGAGAAATAAGAAGAAGAAATATAATAAGAAGGGGAAGAAAATAAGGAGAAAAGGAGAAGATATAGAAGAGAAAATTCAAGAGAAAAAGATAAAGGAAAAGAAAAGGAAGAAAGAAATATAGAGGTGGAGGAGGAGGAGGAGGAAAATGAGATAACAAGAAAAATAGGAGGAGGAGGAGGAGGGGGAAGAGAAGGAGAAGCAGAAGAAGAGGAGGAGGGGAGGAGGAAAGGAGAAGAACAAAGAGGAAAAAAGAAGAAGTCAGTTAGAAAGATGTAGTTAAGAAGAATGTGAAGAATAATATGGAAAAAAGAAATATAGAAGGAAAAAAACAAAAAGGTGAAGAAAATAAGGAGAAAAGGAAGAAGATATAGAAGAAGAAGAGAAATAAGAAGAAGATGAAGAAGATATAGAAGAAGAAAACGTTAAAAAATAAGAAGTTCGATGAGGAGGAGGAAAAGGAGATGAACAAGAACACGATAAGAAGGAAGAGGAGGAGATGGAGATGCTGAAGAAGAGGCGGAGGAGGTAGAGAAGGAAAAGGAAAGGAACAAAGAGAAAAAGAAGAAAAAATAATACGGAAAAGAACAATAAGGTGATAAATAAGGAGAAAAGGAAGAAGAAATGGAAGGTGAGGAAGTAGTAGAAGAAGAGAAAAAATAAGAAGAAGATGTGAGAGAAATAATTTAATAGTATGAAAAGTAGGAGGAGGAGGAGGAGGAGAAAAATGAGATGAATAAAAACAAGAAAAGGAGAAGGAGTAAGAGGAGGAGAGGGAGAAGCAGAGGAATAGGAGGAGGAGGAGAAGGAGAAGAGCAAAGAGAATAAGAAGTCAGTTAATAAGATACAGTTAAGAAGAATGTGAATAGAAATAAGGAGAAGAAGGAAAACAACAAAAAGGTGAGGAAAATAAGGAAAAAAGGAAGAAGAAAAAGAAGGTGGAGAATAATTAGTGGAAGAAAAAAAAGAGAAGATTAAGAAAAAGAAAAGAAAAATTGAAAAGGTGAAGAAAATTAAGAAGGAAAAAAGCAAAAAGGTGAAGAAAATGGAAAAAAGGAAGAAGAAAAAGAAGGTGGAGAAAAAGTGGAAGAAGAAAAAAAGAGAAGATGAAGAAAAAGAAAAGAAAGAATTGAAAAATAAGAAGTTGGAGGAGAAGGAGGAAGAAAAGGAAGAGGAGGACTGAGGAAGATGAGGAGGAGGAAGAGGAAGAGGAGGACTGAGGAAGAGGAAGAAGAGGAAGAGGAAGAGGAGGACTGAGGAAGATGAGGAGGAGGAAGAGGAAGAGGAGGACTGAGGAAAATGAGGAGGAGGAAGAGGAAGAGGAGGACAGGACTGAGGAAGATGAGAAGGAGGAAGAGGAGTAACAGGTAGAGGAGGAGGAGGAGGAGGAAAATAATGAGAACAAAAAAAGAAGAGGAGGAGGAAGAGGAAGAGGAGGAACAAGGATGAAGAGGAGGAGGAGGAAGAGAAGGAACGAGGAAGAAGAGGAGGAGGAAGAGGAAGAGGAGGAACAAGGATGAAGAGGAGGAGGAAGAGGAGGAACGAGGAAGAAGAGGAGGAGGAAGAGGAGGACTGAGGAAGATGAGGAGGAAGAGGAAGAGGAGGACAGGAGTGAGGAAGATGAGGAGGAGGAAGAGGAGTAACGTGTAGAGGAGGAGGAGGAGGAGGAAAATAATGAGAACAAAAAAAGAAGAGGAGGAGGAAGAGGAAGAGGAGGAACAAGGATGAAGAGGAGGAGGAGGAACGAGGAAGAAGAGGAGGAGGAAGAGGAAGAGGAGGAACAAGGATGAAGAGGAGGAGGAAGAGGAGGAACGAGGAAGAAGAGGAGGAGGAAGAGGAGGACTGAGAAAGATGAGGAGGAAGAGGAAGAGGAGGACAGGAGTGAGGAAGATGAGGAGGAGGAAGAGGAGTAACAGGTGGAGGAGGAGGAGGAGGAAAATAATGAGAACCAAAAAAAAGAGGAGGAGGAGGAGAAGAAGGAGAAGGAGAAGGAGAAGGACGAGGAGAAGGTGAAGGACGAGGAGGAAGAGGAGGAAGAAGAAGCAGCAGAAGAAGACGAAGAGGAAGAATAAGAAGAAGAAGAACAACAACAACAAGAAATAAACATAGTGGTGAGAGTAGAAGTATAGTAGTAAAAGATACCGATGGTGTTTCTTGTTGATCCCGCAGGTGACGTTTTACGTAGCTTAGGTCAGTAGCTACTAGCTTTTAAAAGATCTAAGTTAGTGGTACATTATGTAGATGGTCTCTAGTTCAACTCCCAACATCCACACGCGCAGTTTAATTTGCATTTACATTGACACCATGCAGACCAAACGATGGCAATAATCTTGAAATATTGGACCTCACTTGTCAGACTCCACGTTGTTTAGGAAGAAGAAGATCTGAGAGGAAATTGAAAGTCATTGATTGTGTTTATGTCTAAATATATCTATATATTTATGGTGTTTATACCTGGGCTAGTTAACCTACTTGTGAGCAGCCTTGTAATAACACAGACACAAACATGTCTTATGTGCATTATTCATTATTTGTCAAGTCTACAGATGTAGATCTGGTTACAAATGCAAGGCAATTGGATTCTGTCTGCAATTTATTTAACAATTCAAGGTTTATTTTGCCACAACAAAAGTTTGCCAAATTTGATCGATGAATGTTTTGGTCTCTTTTTGAAAATAGAACGATTTTTGAATATAATTTATCAATTTGGATCATGCTGTGATAGAAACTGATACTGATACGTGTTTTTTTTTTTTTTTTTTTTGTAGATTACGTCTTGGAGACTCCAGTTAAGGAGTATTAGACAAGTCAGATCAACAATATTATACACTAGATACCATAATTACTTCAATTAGTTGAGGTGAGGCTTGATTTTAATGTGAAAGGAACACTTGTACACTATAAAAAGCTTTATCAACTAAATATTTCTTCAATTGTTTTTTTAATATTTCTATATTTTCAAGACTCTTTAAAAACTGCGGTAGCTTGTTGCAGTTTCCTACCAATATAACTAGGTTTTTGTTTGAATAAGCTACTATTGTGACTCACCAAGTGATAATCTCCTCGGCTTCTTGTATTATAATCATGTACATCAAGATTTTGGTTAATATCATTCGTTTTTACATATAAAATAGCTTCATACACATATAAGCGGGGTACAGTTAGGAGACCAAGTCTCTTGAACAAAGTTGTTACTAGTGGTGGAGAGTAATCGATAGTCAGCTACATCGATAGTTTTCGATAGTTCACCTTTATACAACAAAATGCAAATACTGTATATTATTTATAATTTTCTGTTAGTAAACCAATTTCACAGCTTCATAAATCGTGTGATAAATCTAAAAAGCTTTATCACATTGTAAAAACCGGCAGAAAATATAATCCAGACTGCAGATGTCTAAAATTACTCTGGTGTTGGTTGTTTTATTATGGATAAATAATTTTTTTAGCTACACTTTTACCGATTATGTGATGAAAGAAATCAGTGAATTAGATAAAATTCCTAAAGTTGCTAGTCCCTTCCATAATCCACACACAGGCACTTTTGCCTTTGAGTGAGTCGCATGTATTAAAAGAAAAAAAATTGCATCATAAAGTTATGATTTATTTTATTTTATGGTATATGCTGAATTTTTAATTTTGTAGTTTCTTTTTCATGCAAATAAAAACGACTAAGAAGTTACATAATCATAACATAACCTAAGCACAATAGGTACTGAACGTTTTAAAAAAAAAACTATCGAAAACTATCGATTGCGCACTGCAAACTATCGATTTTTACCGATAGCTATAACTATCGATAGTTATCGATAGTACTATCGATTATTCTCCACCACTACGTGTTACTGCTATGAAATAAATAGAGAAATTTATGGTAGAGATTGGTCATAGTTGGTCATATCACGTTGTGATCGTGGTGTTAATCGTGATGCTCAGTCACGAGCGGTCAATACTGCGTTTGGATGGGTGACCGAGCTTCAATGACTTGATGTTATAACCTTGATTGTCACTTACCCGTGGTTCGGAGCCCACCTAAAATAGTAGATTCCCCATAACATGGCTCAAACGGCGAGGTGGAACTATCCGTAAGGGTCTTCCCACCAATAAAAAGCCATACACTTATTATGATTATTCTATTATTATTTTTATTATTATTATTATTATTAGACGTAACACTCCCAAAGAGAAAGAATCTGAGTAAAGATGGTTCATTTTTTGGACTTGTTCTTCTTGTTTGCCCACCAGCTTTTCATTTTTGTACAAATTCAGCTTTTCTATCTTCACTCCATTTTGTTCCAACTCTTGGGAGGTTTTGTCTCTGGTATAACTTCCCATTTATAAAGTTTTATTCTGAAGTTTTTCTATTGTAAATTTCTTTGTAGGTTATTTTTGCCAGTACTAGGTCTTTCTTAACACTTCGTATCCATTCCTCTCCATTGGCAAGTGATGCTACACAGTTCACAATTCGTTTTTTTAGTTTTTGTCTGGAAGCCTCATGATGTGGTCATACACTTATTATTATTGTTATTATTAGTAATAGAGAAATTGTCAAAAGCTTCACAGATTCGATAAACAACTAGCTTTTTTACTGATCTTTTTTTTTGCTATTCAGTTACAAACTACAATTTATTATTTGTCTCTAGTTTTACAACATTCAATTAACTTTATTTATAGATTTTTTCATTGAATCATCAATCCATCATTACTCCCCTCATTACCCAAGCTACATTCCCCGAGTAAATGTGGGTTTTCTAATGGTTGATAAACTCAAATTTATAGACGTTAAAGAATTTAAATAGACCAATGACCTGAAACTTACAATCATCATGTAAACCCAAGAAAATACTGCGTTATACAGACTCATGTGAGCATCATCAGCAAGGAAAACTCATCAATTTAAATTTTGCTATTTTTGTATAGGCCTAAGGGAGGCTTGCTCATAGTAAAATTCAGTGTCATCCAAACCTTTTACTGACTTTTTATAAAAATTGCACTAGAGTGCTTTTGTAGAGCAGCCTAGGCTTTGCTAGTGCATGTCTATACTTGTGTACATGTGCTAGTTAAGATCTAGATCTGGACAAATCTACACCTCTTGTCTGTAGCAAGTCTAGAGATCTCCTGTTTCAATACACATTTTGTGTAATGGGGCGTGATAGCCGAGTGCCGTAGCAGGTATCTGTTCAATCAGAGTTAAGCTACGAAACTCCTGGGCGCTCTTTGTAAGGGTGACCGATTGGATTGGCCAGCAAAAAAGACTTCTCTGCTGTAAAATCACTTCCCGGTGGTTCGAAACCTACCTAAAACTGTGGGTCCAACTCATCAATCACTATCACCATTACCCACGCACAGGTCACAGACCAATGTGGGCTTCATCCTCCGAAAAAAAGTAATATATACTTTAATTTTTAATTAAATATTCAAAATTTGATTGAAAATTACTCTTCTTTGTATTGTTGATGACCAGATGAGTTCGAGGCTTATGCGTGGGTAATGATTGAATGATAAAAACGTTATAGAGGGTGGATCCACAGTATTAGGTGGGCTCCGATCTACCAGAGCGCTCTACCGCAGTATAATAAGTGTCTTTGTTTGGACAAACTCTTATCAAAGTACGTTTTTCAGTTATTCTATTAGAGACAAGAAAATACTTGTGAGAGCTGTTGACACCCTCACAACCAACCCACCCTTGACTCTACCAAATCAAAATGACTGAAAGTATTCCAACAGCTTTTTCTACAAGTTAATTCCGTAATAAATTAGATTAAAAATGTAGCACAGGGCACAAATAACGGCTGACCTTTTCTAGATTAAGTAGATCAGTAGTAGATCACCGGAAAATCCCTTTAGGGTCAGCGGCAGACCCTTTAGCAAAGGCCCTACAGGGCTCAGATCTAGTTTTCTAGCTCTACAAAACCTTCGTAGATATCCGGTTCTTTTTTCCATCGCACAAAACCCCTTGGACAAGTGTTATGCTAATCTTTTATATATCTGACCACAACACTACAAAACTAGAATAGATTTACAGAAAAAAGAAGACACATTCCGTATCGAATGTCATACGATACTATAAATTAATGATACGAACGGCTGGTCGTTTATAACAATTTTTTCAAGGTCGTCGTTTTTTTTTTGCAAGTAACTAGTTTTAAAATCGTTTAGATAACCGCCGTATTATCTACAGTTTCTTTTCAAGACGAAGGAGTACCCCAATAAATTAGTTACAGCACTTTTTTGGAGTTTGACCGTTTCTTGTTAGTGAAGGGTTGGAGTGCTTCGACTACCCCCCCCCCCCCTCCCTTAGGAAACAGTAATTTTGGTGGTTGGATTAATCATTGGCTAATCCAAGTGTCTTTTCAGCGATTTTGGGAATGGGAATTTCTAGGGTAGAATCATTTTAACAGTAGAAAAAAGTGGCTCTACAATTCACTGCATTCATTATTTGAAATATATTTATGGAAGTATGTTTATTTCATCATTATTATTATTATTATTAGACTTAAAACTCCCAAAGTGGAAGACGCTGAGTAAAGATGGTTCATTTTTTGGACTTGTTCTCCTTGTTTGCCCACCAGCTTTTAATTTTTTGTGCGAATTCAGCTTTTCTCTCTTCACTTCATTTTGTTCCAACTCTTGCAGGTTTTGTCTATGGTATAACTTCCCATTTATAAAGTTTTATTCTGAAGTTTTTTCTATTGTAAATTCATTATTATTATAATTTATTATTATTATTACTGTATCAGAGTAGGGCTTTTCGTGATTATGAGGCCCTAATAGACAGTTCTACCACAGACTAAGAACTTCAAGATTGATTGCTTATTCTATGGTTCTACGTTGCCGTTTGAGCCATGTTATAGAAAACATGGTGGACCGTTTCAACAGATTTTTAAAAATATTGAATTCTTTAATTGAATTCATTCAATGTATGAATTTCCAAGTCATTCTTTTGTAAGCCTAGTTATGTTTAGTGGTTTTTATTTTTTTTAATACGAAAACACAATTATTTGCGTAATTTGTAAAATATCGATAATCACTGTAGAGACACTTGTAACGTGACATTCAACTTTTCAGTACTTTTGCATCCTTCAGCTGCTTTGCTCAACATCTACCAAATTTACAATCTTAATAGAAGACTATCGGCCGGTTGCACGAAAGCCAATTAAATCTAATCCCCGTAGAATGACGTCATTCTACGGAAATTAAACTTAATGGAGAGAATTTAGTTACGCGATGGACAATTACAAGCGATAACGCCGATTAGGAGTAAAATATATTTTACCGGCCCATCACCGAGGATTAAATCTCACTAATGCCCGTTAAGTTACATTTTATAGGTTATGTTTATTGTACCAGATCACAGAACTGTAAATTAGGTCGTAGGTGTTAAAAACCTTCAAAATGAATAAAATCTATTAAGGATATAATAATATTGAGATAGTTGAATAATGATTCAAATAATTCACAATGAAATGATTCTAATTCACATTTTTTCTCAACTTCAGAATCAACTGTTGATCAAATTACAGTGTTGCCAGATTGTGCCCGTTCGGGTAACGTAAATAACTAATTGATCTTTGTGCAACAGAAATAAAACCGTTACACTTACGACGGTTAGTTAACTGACATTAAACTCCTTATTTAATTGGCTTTAGTGCAACCGGCCGTAGATATTTTTGATTGAGAAAATTGATAGGAATAGCTCTCAACTTCAGCCATTCTTATTTCTCTAACGAAGCGGTTCACACACACACATATATATATATATATATATATATATATATATATATATATATATATATATATATATATATGGAGTCGGCGTAGCCGAGTTGGCTTATCGCTGGACTGATAAGCCAAAGGTCCTGGGTTCGATCCCAGTTGAGTACAAGATATTTTTCTCGAGCCACTCCCGTGTTTCGGAGGACACGTTAAACCGTCGGTCCCGGTTGCATATATAAAAAAAAGCAGTCTTTAAAAAAAACGGCGAGGTGGAACTACCCGTAAGGGTCTCCCCACCACGAAAAGCCATACGAATTTACTTTTTTACATATATATATGTGAACTTTTCTCTTTATTATTTTGATGAGAGAAATGAGTTGGTGCAGTGACAGATTAGAGTATTTCTTTCTCAAATAGATGTAAATAGAGTACCTCTATGGTTTTTATTCATGTCCAGGCCTTTATATCCCTCAGGATTATTGCCTCAAAAGCAAGGTGCACCTATAACACACGGGGGCAACTATCCCTGGTATAATTTTCAGAAACAATCCAAAATCCAGGTAATGTCTCAATCAACATAATAATATGTTACAAAATATAATCGTATTCAATCTCCTCATCCTTCTTGTTCTTTTTCTTCAAGCACGTGCTATCCAGCCCAATCTAGCTCCAGGCTATTTACAGAAAGATCATGATCTAAGCCTTCCAGAAAATTACTTAATAAAGTCAGCCCATGATCTAAATATATATAAAAAAGCCGATTATAACCCACCTTATAATTAAGCCTAAACCGATAAAGAACTACGGAAATGCTTATAATGGTTTAATTAGGTGGGTAGTCTTTTGAGAAGATAAAACAAACAAGCTGTCTCCAAGATCACTTGACTTAAATGATAAGAGTCAGAAAAATATTGGTTGCATTTTCCAGTTTCACTGTTTTTGTATCTTAATGGACCTGTTTGTAAATTATGTAAATTTAATTATTGAGTATTTTTGGCGAAAATTATTGTGTTTATTTGGTTTGTCAAGTAGTATTTATCAATGATATGTTAAGATTCTGCAATGAAGCTAATGATAAGTTTTGACTCTAACAAACAACAGTGTCTTTCAAAACCTGTAATTATTCTCAATGTATTTTTACAAAATGGACTAATTTGTCAAAGTTTGCTATCTTTAGATAAAAAGCGGTGTTTTTAAATATATGTGAATGTGTATCTTATTAACAGTTCTTGTGTAAGTTAATAGGTATAATGAGGACTTATGAGATTGTAAGCATTTAAGAAAATGAGGTATTAAATTGGGAATGACAGTAGGTGATAAGGAATTAGACAGCATTCAACTTAATTAATACATTTGCCAATTTGGTTCCTAATCGGTTTCTATTGAACAAGTTGTTGATTTGAATCACCTGGTATTTATTGATGAGACAAAAAACGTTTTGCTAAAAAGATACAAGTTTCTGTACTTGAAATCAACTCATCAATCACCATCATCCAATTCATTACTAGGTCTCAGACTTATGTGGACTTCATCCTCCGAAAAAAAATTGTTTTCTCTTGAAAGTTACTGACAATATGTTTATTGCTAATAACATAATACATTATTGTACGAGTATTATCGTCATTCATTTTACCACGCACAAGCAAGAAAGCAACAAGAAAAAATTATTTTTATAATATTTTACACACTGTATTTAATTGGTGCGCACTAGAACTAAGAATAAAAATTCAAAGGGGTATGTCAGTGCTTGATTTCACATTTTAAAGTAAATCTGTTTTATACAATAAATGGTACAATAATTTTTTATTTCATATTTAATTAAAATTGTATGTATTTTCAGGTTTTTGATAACTTTTTTTTCATTTTTTTAAAGGATGAAGCCCACATAGGTCTGAGACCTGTGCGTGGGTAATGAGTTGGATGATGGTGATTTATGAGTTGGACCTACAGTTTTATAGGTGGGTTCCGAACCACCGGGAAGTGATTTTCAGCAGAGAGCAGTGTCTTTTTTTGCTGGCCAATCTAATCGGTCACCGTTACAAACGTAATAATGGTAAGAAAGAAGGTAGCAATATTAACAATTTACTTTTTATTTTAACACTAGACCTAGTTTTGTTCAATCTGTTGAAATACAAAATTTAGAGCTAAAATACGGTATAATTTAATCTATAAAATGTATAATATGGAATATAATTTCTTTATCCTTGAAGTATTTAGGGAAGTGATAGCCGCGAGCCGTAGGAGGTATCTGTTCAATCAGATAGATAAGCTGCGTTCTCGTAGGTCCTGTTTGTAACGGTGACCGATTAGACTGGCCAGAAAAAAGACACTGTTCTCTGCTGAAAATCACTTCCCGGTGGTTCGAAACCCACCTAAAACTGTTGGTCCAACTCATTACCCACCATCATCCAACTAATTACCCACGCACAGGTCTCATACCTATGTAGGCTTCATCCCCCAAGAAAAGTATTTTTATAAGTCCTTTTTGTACTATATATGCTGACTACACTCAAACTATTTTTGTATTAGTTAAGTTCTAAGCTTAGTTGTTCACTAGCCACCACATGTACTGGAGGTAGTAGCCAGTTAATTTCCTGGATATTTTTTGCAAAATTTGAATTATTTTTTTTTCTTGGTTGGAAATGGAATTCATTATTAATTGACAAAAAAGTCATTAATGTTTTAACTTTCCCTTTCAAATACTACTATAGTTCAGCCTAAGTTTATATCCCACTATACTTCAGTTAATCCACGCAGACTCAACTGTTTAAAAAAAAGTTTTGCTAAAAATGTTAAAATGTTCATTCCTAAACTATTATCAATTTTTTTTATTTATTTTCATTTATATAACTTGAGGAAAATACAACTGATTGTGGACTAATAACAGGATTTTATCCTAATTTTAAGTGTAGATTATTAATCTCAATGGGACAATATAGCGTAGGAAAATTTTTGTGAAGAGAGAAGTTTTGGACTCTGCTGCATCTTCACGTCAGTTATTTTGTCTATAAATAAATAAATAAACAAACAAACAAATAAAGAAATAAACAAACAAACAAATAAATAAATGAATAAACAAATAAATAAATAAAATAATAGATAAATAAATGAAACAAATAAATAAATATATGAATGAATGAATACAGCTCCTATTACTAATTTTTTACAAGATTCCAAACATTTAAAAATAGAAAATAATTCAGGATTGGACAAATCATTCATGAATTTAGTTGTGAAACTGGATATTACATATTTTTAAACTTAGTAATATTATCTTCAACATTCTTTAGCTGAGTAGGTCATTGTAGCCTACATTCCATATCAGCTGTAATTTACACCAGAAATAAATTCAAATAAAATGAATCACAATTATTTAAGTTTGGGAAAATCATTCAGCAACTAGAAAAGTGAACTTTTCAGTGCTTCTATTCAACTAAACAACTGAGCACTTCCTTTAGCAATCAGTTTGCTCTTTCAACAATGTCTGATATTTTTTTTTGAGGATGAATCCCACATAGGTCTGAGACCTGTGCGTGGGTAATGAGTTGGATGATGGTGATTGATGAATTGGACCTACAGTTTTAGGTGGGTTCCGAACCACCGGGAAGTGATTTTACAGCAGAGAACAGTGTCGTTTTTGCTGGCCAATCTAATCGGTCACCGTTACGAACAGGACCTACGAGAACGCAGCTTATCTCTCTGATTGAACAGATACCTGCTACGGCTCGCGGCTATCACATATATTGTTTGAGTCCAGGACTTCTTTCATATCATATCGGAAAGTGATAGCCGAGTGCCGTAGCAGGTATGTGTTCAATCAGAGATAAGCTACGAAACTCCTGGGCCATCTTTGTAAAGGTGACCGATTGAATTAGCCAGCAAAAAAGACTCTGTTCCCGGCTGTAAAATCACTTCCCGGTGGTTTGGAACTCATCTAAAACTGTAGACCCAACTCATCAACCACCATCATCCAATTCATTACCCACGCACAGGTCTCAGACCTTTGTGGGCTTTTTATTTTTTTGTTAATATTATTAAAATTTATTTAATTTCATAATGTGTAGACACTATCAGGTAGAATTTATAGGTTAAGTGTAAGAGAGGGACACCGTCGCTAACTTCGCCTTTTCATACAATTGTATCACCAAGTTTTTTTCCTTTTTTTCTATATATCATATTAATATCATTTTCAGTCATAATTTCATGTTAGTATATAGTTAAAAAGTTTATGTAATAAGTAACTGATAATGTTTCATGTAATAATATTTGGTGATGCCTATATATTGTATTTTATACAAGTAACTGTCCAACTATTATTTGCATGAATAAAGAAATAAAACAATCAATCAATCCTTCTTCTTCTTCTTCTTCTTTTTTTCTCCTTCTTTTCATCATCATCACCATTTTTCTCCTTTTCCTTATATTCCAGTCCTATTTCTTCTCCTCCTCCTCCTCTTATTTTTAAAAATTTTTCTTAGCATCATCATCATCATTTTTCTTCTGTTTCTTTTATTCCAGACCTATTTCTTCTCGTCCTTATTCTTCTTTTTTCTCCTTTTCCTTCTTTTCCAGCCCTATTTCTTCTCCTCCTTCTTCTTCTTCGTCTTCTTTTCATCATCTTTTTTCTTCTTTTCCTTTTATTCCAGACCTATTTCTTCTCGTCCTTATTCGTCTTTTTTCTCCTTCTTTTCATAATCATAATCATTTTTCTCCTTTTCCTTCTATTCCAGTCCTATTTCATCTCCTCCTTCTTCTTTTTTTTCTTCTTATCCGCCATCATCATCATTATCATCATCATTTTTCTTCTTTTCCTTTTATTTCAGTCCTATTTCTTCTCGTCCTCATACTTCTTCATTTTCTCCTTCTTTTCATAATAATAATAATAATAATCATCATCATTTTTCTCATTTTCCTTCTATTCCAGTCCTATTTCTTCTCCTCCTTCGTCTGCTTTTCATCATCATCATATTTTTCTTATTTTCCTTATATTTCAGTTCTATTTCTTCTCCTCCTTCTCCTTCATCTTCATCTTCTCCTTCTCCTTCATCCTCATCTTCTCCTCCTTCTTCACCCTCATTTTCTTCTTCTTTTTCAACCTTTTTCTCATCCTCCTTTCTCTTTCATCTTTTTTTACACCTTTCTGTTCTTCTCCACCTCCGTCTTGCCTCCTACTTCAATTACTCATTCTTCTTTCCTACCTAACAAATACTTTTCTTTATAAAAGTTCAAGAGCATATTATTATATACAGACCCGCTGTGGTTGTGAGAAAAGGGGTTTAGAGGTCTCGACTACTTTCAGCATTTCCACCCCGATCCTCATCACTTTATTACCAATCACACTTCTCAATCTGACCCCAATTCTCTCTCTCTCATTGTCTTTCACTCTCTTTCTTTCTATCTCTCTCTTTCACTCTCTGAACCGCCCTAAATAATAATATTCTATTCTATGACACGATGTATTCGCGCAACCCAATCCCCTCACAGGTCCCCCAAAACTCTCAGACAGTCTAAATCGTCTGCAGTCTAGACCTACAGACTCAAGACGTCGGGCATTTCGGATAATAGAGACTACCCTATGCTTGTTATGATGCAACGTTGCAAAAAACCTGTTCAGGTGTCTCGGTGTGCAAAAATTGTCGATCAATACAACCAGTTCGGGTCTGAAGTGTTGTTGGCGAGGTGTAATTTTTTCACAGCCGACTGGAATGGGAATTTGCGCCAGAAAACTTGTGGCAAAGCCTCCTCTTTCTACTTTTTTTCTGAGGATGAAGCCCACATAGGTCTGAGACCTGTGCGTGGGTAATGAATTGGATGATGGTGATTGATGAGTTGGACCTACAGTTTTAGGTGGGTTCCGAACCACCGGGAAGTGATTTTACAGCAGAGAACAGTGTCTTTTTTGCTGGCCAATCTAATCGGTCACCGTTACGAACAGGACCTACGAGAACGCAGCTTATCTCTCGGATTGAACAGATACCTGTTACGCCTCGCGGCTGTGTGAGTTGTGAGTTGTTCAGGAGACAGGATCGAAAAAATACGTTTTAAAAAAAGATTATTAATATAAAGTAGATAAACTTGAGATAAATCTGCTTGAATTAACTTGCGTAAAGTTTATCTTACTCAGAAAATGATTTTCTCTTTCCATTAAATCAAACTATTGTATAACTTAAACTATTAACTATAAATTGTAAGTTGAATAAATAATTATTGTAACTTCTGCATCAATAATATTTAATTTTATATATTTCAGATGAATTTTTAATTTTTCTGATGTTGATGTGTTTCTTTGTTATGAAAGATTCATTTGAATTTGTAAAATTACTTTTATAAACTTGTGATCTCATTTTGCACGTAGTATCTATCGTACCAGAAGAAACAAAAGAGAAATACTGTCA
This sequence comes from Conomelus anceps, assembly GCA_948455865.1. NCBI lineage: Eukaryota > Metazoa > Arthropoda > Insecta > Hemiptera > Delphacidae > Conomelus > Conomelus anceps. The sequence continues at coordinate 29,770,060 of OX418227.1, read as the reverse complement.
TAAAATAGTCAAACAGTAAATTTGTAAGAAATAATACGGCAAAATAAGAATGGATAGGAATAATAAATAGCTTGAAATTGGAGGAGATATTGCTTAAAAAATAAAGAAAAAATATGTTTAGTGGAAGAATAGAGAATTATTTTAATATGTTATTCTTTATTCTTATAAAATTTAAGTGATGCTCTCATCTACACTGTCATAGTACTAGGACAACAATAGAAATAAATAATATAAAACTATAAATAATAAAAATAAATAATAAAAAACTATAAATTATTATTGATTTATATAAAATGTAATTGATGCCCTCATATACACTGCCACAGTACTAGGCCAACTGAATACTATGAACAAAAATAAATAATCAACATAAAGATATAAATAAAGTAATATTTTATAATTTATAAAATTATATAAAATATAAAATTTATAAAATATTATTAACAATAATTTATAAAGCATCACCAGCAAAATTAGAACTTACTGGAGGGAGTCGTTATCCTTAAAATTTCAATTTCAATTTTGAAATTGAAATTTTAAGGATAACGACTCCCTCCAGTAAGTTCTAATTTTGCTGGTGATGCTTTATAAATTATTGTTTGTAAAGTTTTTTATGTTATGATTTTTATTTTGCGGCTTTGGTAGCACAGTTGGTTGGAGTTCTTGTCTGTGATAAGATAAGGGGATCTTGCTGGCCCCTGCAGCATTGTTCCCCCTTCGTTTCCTGCAGCCTTGGGTTCGAACCTCATTCAGCCATGGATGTTTCTCATCATTCACCTCATTACCCACGCACAAGTCTCCGGACTCATATGAGCAGCATCAGCAATAAAAATTAAAAACTTTTTTTGTTTTACTATTTATTTAAATCAAATTTGTAACGTATTTTTATTCTTGTTTAGCATTAAATTTGATACAGGGAATGAAGAGAAATAATGTAGGAACAAGAAGAAGGAGAAAAGGTGAAAGAATAAGGAAGAGAAGAGAACGGAAGCTGCAGAGGAAGAAGGAGGAGAAGTACATGAGAAGAAAGATGATGTTGATTGAGTTCGATTAAGTTATACAGTCTGCAGTTTCGCGTGAGACGACAAAGATAAAGAAGAGAGTGAAAGGAAGTTTTGAAAAGATTTTCAATCAATTTGGGAGGGCACAAGGGATGCTGGCTAGACACCATGAACAGAGGTCCTTCCTTCTCTCTCCCTTTCCTCTCTTTCTCGTACCTTCCTTTCTTCTCCTTCCACTTCTTTCTCTCACCTTGCATCATTCCATTTCCATTTCCTCTTTCTCGTACCTTCCTTTCTTCTCCTTCCACTTCTTTCTCTCACCTTGCATCTTTCCCTTTCCTCTCTTTCTCACACCTTCATTTCTTCTCCTTTTCCACTTCTTTCTATCACGTGGAATCTTTCTCTTTCCCTTTCCTCTCTTTCTCACACCTTCATTTCTTCTCCTTTTTTCACTTCTTTCTATCACGTGGAATTTTTCTCTTTCCCTTTCCTCTCTTTCTCACACCTTCATTTCTTCTCCTTTTCCACTTCTTTCTATCACATGGCATCTTTTTCCCTCTCTTTCTCTTACCGTCTCTTTTGAACTTCCCCTCTCCATTTAAACACAATCACGAGTGAGATTGAAAGGAGAGGGGAAGCTAGTCGTTCGACTCTCTTTTTTCTAATTTTTTCGGCAAGGAGAAGAAGAACAAGCTAGAGAAGGAGAAGAAGAAGAAGAAAAAGAAAAAGAAAAAGGAGTAGTAGAAGAAGAAAAATAATAAGAAGAAGTAGAAGCAAACAATAAAAGAGGGGAGCCTCGGCAGGGTGGAAGTGACAAAAGAATAAATAATTTGGCAAGCTACTTCCATTATATATTATTATTAAAATTATAAAAGACGTCGCGATCAACAACAAAAGATCGGCCCGACGTAAGAGGGGGACTCTCCCCCACCCCTAACTACCCCACTAACCCCCCTCTTCATCCAACACACCCCTATGCTGCCGCTGCAAAGAAAGCCAGTAAGATTTTTCTCCCGACCAGACGATGTTGGTACATGCGCGGAGGTGCGTCTGTCTACCTTGCCAGACTTCCTGCAGACACTGCATTTGTGTTGGTAGACGACTATAACAAATCAAGGAACTGAAGCGTGCACCGGGAGCCACCTAAATTAACAGAAGAAAAACGGCAAGGGTCCAAAGTTACATCCCTGATGTACCCCCTCGATTTGCCTGAGCCAGCTGCATTTCAAAGATTCTCGAGGGGTGTCTTCATAACACCCCCCCCCCCCACCCTTACTAAATTACTTTACGTTGAAATTGCAACCAAAAAGTAACGGAAAACTTGGCAAAAACTGTACTGTATTTCGATTGAATCTTCTACGTATTTTATTTTTTCCTTAGTGTGCTTGCATTCGATGATAATAATCACCATCACAAAATGAAACACATGCTGTGGAATGGTGGTATTCACGCCACTCCTATCTGTTATACACCAGCATGTGTCGGATACTTCAGGTTGGATGCTCCACTGTGCAAGCAATCTGGTGATCTGTGATCACTATTTTAGTCAGACTTCCATTGCATTGTACCTTCATTGTATTTTCTTTGTATTGGAGATGCTGATATGATAAGTATCATGAATGAATAATAAGACGAAATTGTCACAACCACATTTATTAAAAATATTGAGAAACTAGTTTCGGTTGTTTTACCATTATCAATCTCAAACTAACTCCATAAATAAATGTGGTTGTGACAATTTCGTCTTATTTCGTATGTGGATACCTTCCACAATATCCCCTTCGCCGCTACAAAGAAAGTGATAAGTATCCATAATGAACAAGACCTGATATTGTCATAAAGGCATTTATTATGATAAATTTGGATTGTGCCTACGATAAATAAATAAATAGAATAGATTACGAAAAAACTAGAAAGTATCTTTCTGATAGTTTAAGTTGGAAAAATACAAAATAAAGACCAGCATATTAATTCATTTTAATTTTATTTAAAGAAAATATATTAATAATTTTCAAAATGTCAAGTTAAACGGTGTTGAATAAGTCATTAAACAGAGGATTTACAGGTGGTTTATGTAAATAGTAAGTTTGCAATATATACTTTACTTGGGCTAATACTCTAGGGCTAGGCTCTAGGCTGTGAGCCATGCCAGGGTTTTGTCTACGATAAATAAATAGAATAAATTACGAAAAAACTAGAGAGTATAGTTCTGATAGTTTAAGTTGGACAAAGACAAAATAAAGACCAGCATATAAATTAATTTTCATTTTATTTAAAAAATTATATTTATAATCTTTAAAATGCCAAGTTAAACGGTGTTTAACTTGTAAGTCAGTGTTTAAACGCTGTTTAACTTAACTTAGTCAGTAAACAGTGGATTTACAGTTGGTTTATGTAAACAGTAAGTTAGTAATATATACTTTACTTGGGCTAATACTCTTGCTTTAAAGGTTCGGAACCCACCTAAAACTGTAGCTCCAACTCATCAATCACCATATCCAACTCATTACCCACGCACAGGTCTCAGACCTATGTGGGCTTCATCCTCAAAAAAAAAAGGTTGTGAGCTATGCGAAGTCTTGACAGATAGGCTTCATAAACCACTGGAAATAGCAGAAATACCAGTTGGGTCAACCAATCACAGAGCTTCTACTGAATACAACAGCCTATCAGAGGCTCGCATTCTAGTGCTGTATTACAATTCACAATCATTCTACCCTCTACCATCAATACAAAAGTGTGACCAATAGTGTTGGACATTTTACTGTGAACATACAAATGAGGCTACTCTGTATTTTAGTTATAGTTTGATTGAGATTGAGAATGGGTTGGCTGCCAAAACTATACTACTTTACTACTATAAACTATACTACTTTACTACTATAAACTATACTACTTTCAAACATACATTTCTATTACCGCATTTTCCTTCCTTCATCTTCATCTCTCCTTTCTTTCTGATCTTCTGGTTTCTCCCATATACTTTTGTACTTGTAATCCGCTTCACATTTGCGTACTTTGGACTTCATTTCGAGAGTCTAGACCAGACCAAACCCCTTCAATTATTCAGATTAACTGGAGCGTTATTCCTTCTTGTGAAAGGAGCCAGAGGTCAGATCAAGATGTAAACCACCCGTTTAATTGCTTCTGGGAACGTTTTTGTCTGCACAAAAGTCTCAACCGTTTCACAGACTAGTCTAACTAGTCAATGCATGTACATTGTACAACTTATACTTGAATTTCAGTTTTAATAAAAACAAAACCGTAGATTTAAAAACGATTCGAAGCGTTGTAAGAGAGTTCTATGGTAGAACTCTAAAAATAGTAGAATTTTTATTACAGTAGAACCCCTCTAATCCGTCACTCTCGGGACTAAAACTATTGGTCGGAACGTGAAAAAGACTTATTGGACAAATCTTGGGAGCTTGGGAGTGTTGTGAGAGAGTTCTATGGTAGAACTCTAAAAATAGTAGAATTTTTATTACAGTAGAACCCTCTAATCCGTCACTCTCAGGACTAAAACTATTGGTTGGAACGTGAAAAAGACTCATTGGATAAATCTTGGGAGCTTGGGAGTGTTGTGAGAGGAGTTCTATGGTAGAACTCTAAAAATAGAGAATTTTTATTACAGTAGAAACCCTCTAATCCGTCACTCTCGGGACTAAGACTATTGGTTGGAACGTGAAAAATATCATTGGTTGAGTCTTGGGAGTTTTACCTGTAACCGGTAAATGTCACCGGTAGCATCTGATTGGTCTGTTCAAATTCATAGACTTTGAAAACATTTAATAGACCAATCATACGCCACCGGTAACATTTAATGGTAAATGAGAAGGCTCCCATGAACTCAACCATTATTTAAACTCAAAAACGGCTACATTATTCACTCCCGTGATTTAATAACTAATAACATTACAATAAAATACAAAAAAAAAAAAAAAAACAGTTGACTGTGCTAGAAAAACGTCAAAAGGTCAAATTTGTGCTTAATAGGCCTACATGAAAATATAATCTTACAGTGAAATATGCAATATTTAAACTAAAATCGGTTGTATTTATTTATTTTGACAAAATTACAATGAATGTGTAGGCGCAACAGACTCCAAAACTGCTCTCTTTACAAATTTTGAATGTTTTATTGTCAAAAATATTGAGGTTAATTTTAAAGCTGAAAAAATGACTAATTATGTTGCAATAAAATACAAGAGAGCTGTTGATTACATTGGAAATGTCAAAAATGTAAAATCGTTGCACAATGATACACATTTCTACAGTGAAATGTGCAATATTTGTACTCTAAATGGCTGTATTAATCACTTTCGTGACATAATAATATTGCAATAAAATACAAGAAAGCTGTTGTTTATATTAAAAAACGTCAAAAAGTCAAAATTCTGCGAGCTTTGCGGGGTCGGACTATAGACCTAGACCCGGGGTCGACCTAGAGCGTTGTACTAACCGAGTGGACAAGAGAGGTTCTAATGTAATAATTGATAATTAGAATATAAAATGTTACTAGTAATAATAGTAGCATTTTTGTGTAGAAGAGTCTGTAAGCGTGTTTAAATTTGAGCTTAAAGTTACAAAAATAATTTTTCCTACAGTGACCCGAAAAAGTGCCTATTTTTGCACTAACTGTAGCACGCAAAATAGTCTATTCCTGCACCAGTGCGGGAAAGTAAATTCCAGTGCGGGAAAGTACTTTTCCGCACTCCAGATTTGCAACCTAACAACACAAAATAGTGAGCATGTAATACGCAGGTTCCCTATTCTGCATTCAAAAATAGGTTGGCTACTCTGCTTCAGCTACGAAATACAGTCAGCTGTAGTTGTTGAAATCGATTTGATTCGAAGATAGGTTATGTGAAGAATTGTCAGGTTATGTATGTCCTGTTTAAATTACTTTATACGTTACTGTAGGAAAAATTTAATGTGTAATTCGAGTGTAGAGTATTGTTTCTGCACTCGAAAAACTTTTCTCAGGAGCCGAAGGCGTGAAAAAAAATTTGTTTCGGTGCAGAAAAACCCCACTTTGCACTCTAGTTACACAAATAGCTATTTTCAGGTCAAATATTCACCAGCTTTATAGAAGAAGCTGTGAAACACAATAACGAATTAGGAATAACACTAAATTGTGTTAATCAGTCATACAGCAGGCGCCCAGGGGTTAATTAAACAAACGCCATTAGATTCTCAAATCCAATCACTTTTTATTTAAAACCACCCCTATTTGGAACTCACCACTCACCTAATCGTGTTTTAATTACCGGTTAGAAATATTAGGAAGTAGCATTAAACACGTGCCACAACAAACATCCCTTAATTAACCCAGATTGTAATCTTGGTCATCACTCAATCACTGGTAGAGTTTAACTGGATCATCAAGGGATGGATTTATAACAAGTTTTTTTAAATTTGTATCCTAAAAGCGTAGATTCCAGTTGTTAATTAATCTCTAGGATAAGAAGTGGGGCTTAGTTTTTCAGAACCATCAGAGGTAGATTTGTTTAGTTTTGTATTCAAGTTTTATAAGAGAAAGAGGAGGAAAAAGAAAATTTCACTTCTTAATTACTCACGCTTTTACCATTACTCTCAAAAGGTGTTGACTAAGATTAGGTAAGAGTTTATGCATGCTGCATATTGAAAAATAAAATGATAGGTTTAATGATAAAAAAACTATACCCATCCACTATAAATAAGATTGGGTGATGATAAAATTTCGATACATCTGTTCGTTTAAGATGAAGTAGATGGTTGTTTGGTGTTGATTATTGAAACAAACCCTTGGAAAAAGTAAGACAATGTGTCCAAGATATCTTGGAGGCGGACTGTGTATGCATCCAAATAAAGGGAAACTATCAAGGGATGAGTTGTGTTTGGGGGGGGGGGGGGTGAAGGGAAGGATGTATCAACAGGAAGTATCTAGAAAAAAGAGGCTGACATTTGGGTGCCTAAGATAAACAACACCTGAGATGTACCCCCGCTACTTGAGGTTTTTTAGGATATTGCTTATTTAGGGGTTGATTGGTTATAATGGTCGATGATCGGTTCT